>BSBK01010187.1:0-259994 GCA_027943335.1 Chamaecyparis obtusa | reverse complement strand
TATATATATGTATATATATATATATGTGTATATATATATATATATATATATATATATATATATATATATATATATATATGTATATATATATGTATGTATATATATATATATATATATATATATATATATATATATATATATATATATATATACATACATATATATATACATATATATATATATATATATATATATATATATATATATATATATATATATATATATGTATATAACTATGGAGGGGTTTACGTGGCAGCCACTTCACTTTGAGCCATTTTTTAATTATAAAAAAAATAAAAAATAATATATATTAAAAAAGTAGGTAGGTTATTTATTTAAAATTATTAAAAAAAATGGCAAAAATCAGTAGGGCAGGGTGCGAACTCTGCGATCATAGCGAGGATTGATAAGTAATTGAGGTTTCAGAAGAAGTTAAGGAGGATGCTAAGATTTTGAGCAGGCTGGCTATCATATGTTGATTTGTTGGTTCTAAACCAAGAAGAAATCAAATTAGGGATTGGATACACATTAAGTGGCAAACATAGGTTATCATCAAAGTCTTACCTTTGAATTTTTTCACTATAATTTTTTCAAATATGGAAGAAAAACAATGGATTATGTTGGGTTGTATTTGGAAAATGGAAGATGCCCCCACTATACGTTCTTCCATGGGTTATGAACTTTGATCCAACCGCATACCAACCATATGATAAACCAATCTGGTTACAACTCTACAACCTACCAATTGAATATGTGATAAGAGGATGGATGGAAAAGATAGGGCATGCATTGGGCACTTTAATTGACCTAGACATGGACATTTTGTAGGGCGATTTTAGAAAATATATCAGACTTGAGATTACAACGATAAAAAAATTCCCTCATCCATCACCCTTATGGATAATGGACAAAGATGGATACAACAAATCAAAATTGAGGAAGACAAATTTTACTGCAAAAAGTGTAAATCAAGATATCACAATCAAGATGACTATTCGAAGTAGCTGAAAAAAAGGGTTTGGCAACCAAAGATGGTTTCCACTACAACAAAGAAAGAGGATCTTTGTGAATCCATAGAATATAAAGTAAATATGAAAATTATGCACGTAGGCCTCAAGAAGGATCTAGATCCATAGGCTTCCTGTAACCTAACTCTGAAAGACTCACAATACACAAACAAAAATCTATCAGAACCATCAAATATCGATAGCACTATAGATGATTTGGAAGATGGTGAGATAGGAAAGATTTATCCTGAAAATGAATCCAATAGCCTAGAAATGAATCACATCAGTTCCTCTATTTCCACAATACCAAGACTACTATAGTCAGTAATTGCTCAGGATCCACAATGATCAAAACATGTTGAGGGCATCTGGAGGGCTAGATGTGAAGACGATGCGTTCCAACATTAGGAAATTTTTTGAATGCTCCAAGGGAGGTGTTGCCTCCCTCAGAATGAAATAAGGTTTCTATTGGTATATCTCAGGGGAACAGGTGCCCCTGTGAGGTTACGGTGGATATTAGGTCATGTCAATCTGTAGATTTTACTTGAGCTGACCATGAGAGTCTAGCTAGCCATAGTGGTAGGAGGGGTCCCTCAAATATTTGTTGGAATATTTGTGAGTGGTGGTACGGTCTTAGATTATTCTATGGGATTCGGTGAGGCTTCAATTCTTAGATTTCTATCCTTACTGTACTCTACTCTAGATTCAGATAGCTTAATGAAGGCTCTGTCTATTGATGGTTTCATTAGAATATACACCATTCTATTAAAATTAACTTATTTCTAGAGGTTGAAGGCATATTTCCTTAGCAACCACCTCATTCTTGAGCCAATTTGAATCTTTGGACATTGACCTTATTAAAATAGGGATTATAACTCATAGTCACATTCTCACTAGATGAGGAAACTATCTCAAAAGTATTGGCATAGTAGTCCCAATGAAGTCAAGAGTACCATTTAGGGGATGTGCCTTATCTTCAACCTCTATCATCCCATCTGTGAAATGCATAAGTTGTCATACTAAGGAATTTTTTTAGGCTAATATTTGTATTGTTTGTTTACGGGCAATAGCAGGAGGTTTTCTTTTCCTAGTCCTTCCCTCCTACTCCTCTTTTGAACCAAGTCTGTAACATTCAAAATTATTAATAAAAATTCTTCTAGCTTCAGCCTTTTACCGAAAATAAAAACAAAAACAAAAAAAAAGAAAAGTAGGGGGGCAACCACATAAAGTGGTACCCACTACCACTCCATATCCCAAGTAACATGGGATGGAGTGGTATGTGAGTAGCACTTCATTAGTTTTTTTTTTAAATTCTAAAAATTAATAAATAATAATAATTTTTTAAATTCTAAAAATTAAATAATATCTATTTTTTAATTTTATAAATTTCCAAAATTAATAAATAATAATAATAATTTTTGTAATTTAATTCAAAACAAATTTTCTATAATCTTATATATATATATATAAAACAAAGATAAAAATTATAATTAGTCTCTTATTCTTTTAGGGAATTGAATGTAAATACAAATTTATCCAATTTGTATTCTAATTCCAATTTTGATATATTCACAAGAAATTTTTATCCAAAATTTAAATGAAACCCTAGTTGATTGACTTCTAAAGTTTTCTTAGTTATTTCAAGGTACAATTCTATTACAAAGAGAGCTTAGGGTTTTCAACAGTCATAAAATCTCTTACACATAAAACAACTATAATGGTATTCATTCAATTTATACAAAGATAGAAAGACATGCATTCCAATCAATCAAAATACAATAACTATCTAAAAGACATGATCAGAACAATCTTTTCAAAAAGAAAGAGTTTTAAAGTTGAATCTGAAACACACATAAAGGTCAAAATGAAAATCTTAAACTTCCAAGACCCCAAGCTTTACCAAAATTCTTTGAATTCCAATCTAGAGTCAAGCCTATAAAGACTTCCGAAACCCCTGTCCCGAATAATGGCCAAAAAAGGACTAATAAAGAAAACCCAACAAACCAATCTTTTAAATATACAACTCACAATTAGGAATAAGATCTTAACTGTTAAAAATAATAAAAATAGTCAACTCATATTTATATGTGCATTTTCATTTTGTATTGGGGATTTATTATGTAAGTTGTAATCAGGTCTATTTATGGCCTTGCATTTTGGGTAGTCTAGGTATTATTCAGATGATCAAATGTTGATCTTTGTATTATGACAGGTTATGAACAGAATTTTTCTTTTCTGGTTCTTTTCTCCGAGAGCCCTTTTTGAACCAATTGATTAATATTAATATAAATATAAAGTTTTGGCAAAAATAAAAATAGTCAACTCAAAATCATAGAAATTAGAACTCAACTCCTACCTTATTTTTATCAATCATTTATTTAATTAACAATTCCAATTCATTGAAATCACTCAACTTTTAATCTTAAATTTATATTTCAATTTTATTAACTGAATGTGCAAATTTAATTGCATAATAATATTTAATTAATAATTAATATTTTTAGCATATTAATAATATGCAAATTGATAATTAAATATAAATTCATTAATTTATTAAAAGGAATTATAACTAATCCCTCAGTTAAGTCTCTTAACTCAATCTTCTAATTTAGAACTGATAAATCAATTCCTTTTTACTAGTGTGCATATAATTACATGATTATATTTTAATTATAATTAATATCTTTAGCACCACTTAATAGAAAATTTGATAAATAATATCAATTTATATTATTTGAACATTTAATTTAAATTTGATTTAATATCTAAATAAATCTTTATTTTCATAACTTGACTTCTAATTAAGTCTTTTAAATGATCACATTGTATTTAATTTATTTCCATTAATTAAATATCCATATATTTAATATTTTCATATCCATAAAATATAATTATTTTAATCTCATAATTAATCTTAATTAAATTTCTTAATGCATTAATATCACAATATTCACATAAAGGCACTCGACAAACAAACATGAAGGGGAAACTGACCAAACTCATAAAGTAATAATCAAGCTCAAAGAAAGGGTTCATGAATGACATCACCTTGATGAATTCAAAGGGTAGCAGATAAGATACTTGTCCACTATTTGAGGACAATAATTGGCTTAGGTTGGGATTTAGACCTGGATGCTATCTTCCCTCTCTTACCATTGAGATAATGCAATAGGGCACGCTCATCTTGATAATTCAGGGAAGTTGATGCCTGATACCTGAAATCCTACATAAAAGATGAGCATGTACAAACATATATAAATATATAACAAACAATTGCGGGGATCAACCGATTGTGTGGATCTTGCAAGAAAGTAACTACAACTCCATCTCTCAACCACATCAGGCACACCAAATAAAAATATAAAACATACATGCCAACCATACACATGCAAGTATGGGGTTAGTAAAAATTATAACATAAATAACATCATCATATGTAATTAATCATCATTATCTAACATGATCAAATGATTTAAAGTATCATAGTACTAAATCATTAAATATAACTGAAGATCTAATATTCATGAAAAGTGGTATAAATGAGCTAGCATCATAAACAAAAATGGGAGTAAAGGGGCACTAGACACTACATGAACTACCTAATTCCTCTTCCACACTAGATAATAATGTCTTTCAACTAGATCCTCCATCTTTTATTACTCTTATGTTCCCTTCTTCACTTTCTCCTTATCCCAAACCTAATCTTCCATCACTTAGTCAAAATTCTCTTTGTGCATCACCTAGTTTTATCCAATAACCTTATAAAAATTCTCTAATAACTAATAGATTGAAAAAAATTAGGAAGACAAATCAATTTAATATTCTTCTCTAGTTCCCATTCTACCCCTAATATATTGTCCAATACTTTGTCTAATTCATTTTAAATATCAACGTCTCCATTAAATTCTTCAAAATAATACCTACTTAAAGAGAAAATCATCCATAAATCATCTCCCTCTATAATAATTTTTAAGTCTTTACACAAGAGGATCACAATAATATATTTTTTTTATCATGAATTTCAAGATACTATCTTGGAATGGTAGAGGGCTTTCAAAACAGAGTCAAATATACCTTATTGGAATTGAAGCCTAGTGTGTTATTCCTAAAAGAAACTGAATTAGGTAATGACTACCTTAATGTTTCTCTATACAATTTATGGAGGGAATCTATTTTAATGTATACATTACATAGATATGGGGAGAAATGAAGTTAAGCTAGGAATGAGTACATATATTTAAAATCACGTCTTCAATAAATGTGAGAATATTTCACATAGTTGTGTGTGGGTTCTTCTTTTATCAATAGATAAACAATTAGATTCAATTTTTTATATGTTACTAATATTTCAAAGGAAAGATTCAATCTAGATGTCTAGAAGTCTATCTAATGTTGATTGGGTTTTAGAGGGGATTTCAATATGGTTGAACATGATAAATATCATAGTTGGTCTAATTATTTCAAACTTATCCAAGATGAATTTTAAAGATTGATTTATCTTCACAATTTAGTTAGAGTAGTTGATCCCATTCATAAGAAAATTTTAACCAACTAAAGACTAGTTTGTAATTTCCAATTATAAATTGTAAAGTGACATGAAGTTGCGCACATTGGATAGATTTTTCTCATAATATCCAATTAAAGAATTCTCCTTCTAGTACCTATGTTTGAGTTGAATTTTTAACTATCTCATTTGATTATGTTCCTATCATATGCTTAAACTCTTTCCTTAAATGTCTACTCCTTCTAAAATCCCATATAAATTTAACAATTCCCCTTTCAAAACCCCAAGTGTGTTGCTACTTTAGTGGGCATTTGGAATTATATAATTCCTTAACCTTAAGAGGGTGAATTGAGGGTTCAGTGGTGGTATTTTGTTTTAGAATAGTGTGTTTATTTTCTTTAGTCCTTTTGTAGTAGAATGCACTAGACATATAAACATAGAGAAAAATCCATTTGAAGGAAACTAGAACATGATAGAAACAACTGAATGATGAGATCCTCATATTCAAAATATTCAAATGTCTATTGCTTTAACTAAAACTTGGCTGTAAAAAGTTTTCCATTACAAAGGACAATGAGTTAAAATAAGAGGTAGACTAAATGGAATAATGAAGAGAATAGATAATCCAAAATTAACTACCTCAAATACAAGCATAAAAAGAGATAATTTGTGGTATATTCAATGAGTATGGAATACACAGATTGTTTTGAAATTATTATATTGCTCTAGATTTTTTTATGAAAATTTGTTCAAAGAAGAAAATAATTGGGTTTATATTTAGTAGGGTATGGAAGAAATTGTCAAAGATTACTTTCTAATAGAATTGACGTAGATTACAGTTATCTTTTGGATTGTATTCTTTTCCTAGAAGAAATTGATCATACCTTTTTCTTTATGAAATTCAGTAAAAGATTGAGTTCTAATGGTCTTCCAATTGAATTTTATCTAATTGTGTAGAATCGTATCAAACATAATTTTTATTTTATATACTTAGAATCTCTTTACAATGGATCTTTATGGCCAAAATTATAAAGATTACTACTTTTAGTTGATAATTTATTACCTCATTAAATAGTTCATATAAAGTTATTGTGTGCTAAAATGTTGACACACTTCTATGAGTCATTAAATCCAAGATTGCTCAAGAATGAGGTCTCAAATGGTGACTCATAGCTCTCTATTCATGCAGTGTAAGGGTTTGTAATGGAGGCCCTTAACTTAGACCTAGTTTGTGCCCATGCAAGTACACCATAAAATGAGAGATTCAAAGAGGAAAAGAAAGAATGCTAGTCTCCATGATCATCAAGTATGCATGCAAATAAAAATGAAAGCTATTCTATATGATAACAATACATGAAAGAAAACTAATCTATGAAAGGAAATGCTTATGCAAGATTATTGGGTAAAAGCACAATCGAGTGTCACCTTTTGGGCTAACTCAAATCACTCGGCCCAGTTACACTCAGCCGAGTTAGACTCGGCCGAGTCAAACATGGCCGAGTACACGTAGGTGCCATGCAGTGCCGAATGGCATCTACGTGGCCCATTAGACTGGGCTGAGTGGTACTCGGCCGAGTAGGACTCGGCCGAGTCTAAACAATATTTTTAATATAGAAAAACATGACAAACCACTCATTTGCACACTATTAGGCTATTTGAGTGGGGCCGACCTCTAGGGGGACTCGGTTGAGTCAGACTCAGCCCAGTCAAACTCGGCCGAGTCTACTTAGGTGGCATGCCATGTTGGTAGCCAAACCACCAAAAACACAAAAAAACTAGAATTTTCACTTCTGTTGTTCCTTTCTTAGATCAAAATAGAAAATTTAAAAAAACTAAAAGTACCCTTTTCTAGATCTCAAAAATACGATTCTGGACATATAAATTTTATATTGTTTCATCTACAAAACGTTAAACAAATTTGCTAAAAACTACATGTAGGTATATTAAACTTTGAGAAGACGTTGATTCGAAAAATATAGAAAAATACTAAATCAATTCAGAAAATTTTTAAAATTATATACGGCACTAGAGGAGAGAGTCCTCTTCAAGAATATATAATTTATTCAGTTTTTGGTATAGTTTTAATAAGGTAAAAGTGACGGGAGACAAAAACTATTGATTTCAGGTAAGGTCGACTTTCAATACTTATAACGGGTAAACCATAGATCAAAAAAACTTCTTTCTTTTTTCTTGCACTAGATATACATGTCATCTAAAACATATTCTAAAATTGGGGGGAAAAAAAATGTTTTACTTATAATGATTTGACGGGAAGTGAACTCCCTTATTTGTAGTATTTTCAGGATATGAAAAATAGACCTAAAAAATTAAAAAAACATATTAATTTTTTCTCAAATTAATTTTAAAAAATTATAGGCATAAAATTCATTCTATTTTACACATTTCATCAGTTTGCATCATCTTCAAATTCTCAACACAAATGTGACTTTTATGCCTTTGAAGTTTTTCAATTTTTGTGTTGTTGGCCTCTTCCTTTGTAAAAGGGTGACAGCTTATTGTGCTTTTACCCTATTCTATGAAAGGAAATATGAATCTAATCTAATATGAAAGTGCAATATTAATCTAAATAGATTTCCATGGAGGCATGAGAGAAGAAGACAAGAAAAGAGAAGTTGCAATGTCCAAGCTCAAGTGCTCAAAACTCTTTTCCAAAATCACTCTCCAAACCTACTAACAATAACATAAAATCTTGATCTCTAAAATCTCCATGCCTAAATGAGAAGGAGAGGGCTCCTTATAAAGGATTTAGAAATGAATGGATGGTCAAGATTAAGAGGCAAAAAGAAATGAGCAATGGTGGAGATTAAATCTTGATTGATCCATATGCTCAAGATTCTCAAGAGGCAAAATCAATGGACATGGTTAAGAGGCAAAACAATGTGTGGAAGTGATTAATAGACAAAAGGAGATTCCACTCATCTTGGAAAGTGTGCATTCAATGTGTAGACAAATTTTTTTTTTCTTTTTCTTTTTATTTTATTATTTTTAGCAAAGTGGTTTCCATTATTTAATTAAAATATTTTTTATTTATTTAATAGAGATTTGTTCTTTTAATTAAATGTGGCTTAGGATAAAGTGATTTTATTATTTAATTAAAAGATTTTTTATTTAATTAAAGGGGAGCATGTTCTCTTTATTAAATAAAACTTAGGATAAAATGATCAAACCTTAGGAAATATTGAAATAATTGAAATAATTATGATTTGATCAAGGAAATTAATTTAAATTAAAAATATTGCAAAGCATTGATTCAGAAAATTTATAAATTGACGAATGGGGGCCCAAAGTCTAGGCGACCATTTTAGGGTGCATACAGTTATTACCAATGAATTGCCTATTAGAAGTAAACATGTGATATAGACTATTATGAGAACTAAAAAAATTAGATTTTTAAGAGATAGATATATTGATGCAAGTGATGATGGGGTAGGGGCCAAAGGCACATCCTAACCAGATCCACCTTGTAGAGATCACACGTGGAAGCAACAAACACACAAGTGAGAGAGAGAATGCAGACACTTTCATATATTCATTCAATTAGATTCATACATGTCGAGATGTAAGGCCTTCCTGATTTAGGCCAGATATTACAATTCAAGTAAAAAAGTCCTCCAACATGCGAGGATCTGAAATCTTCTACAATATTCTATTTTCTATGCCCCAAAACTTTCTCCTAAAACTACAACCAAAGAACAAAATATATACAAGAGGCTACCAAATAAGTCAGCCTTTAGATCCACCATCAACAGAAGGAATGAACAGATCTAGGTCCGTATGCTTCCCAATGATAGATATCAACATTAAATCTGTGACTATAATTAATTGCACAAGTTGGCCTCAACTGGAAACTAAAACAAAAACCTTGGTAAGCAAGGATAATAGAGTGCCAGACTAGTATCACCGCCGAGCGCTAGGAAAATAATTGTGCACCAAAGAGATAATCGACCAACTCGATTAACAAATGAAACTGAGAAACTACCGAGCCAAGTCGGTCAAAATAGGAACCGAGCAAGATAGGAAAATAAAAACATATTTTTTGGTGATATAGGATTGCCAAGGACCTAAGTTACTCCTGCATCAGACACTTGAGGTTGTTTGAAATGATTCTTCAAATCATGAAGCAAGTACAATCTAAGCTAAATCCAACTCAGACTGTGAAATCCATGAACTATCTTCAATCGGTCTATTCTTCCACTTTACCAGATATTCCATATACTATTTTCCTCTTGTACTTCTACCAATTCTTTGCTCCAAAATCTGCTCAACTTCTTCTATCTGTTTCTTAGGATAATCATTTGGTACTGTCATTTCTTCATCCAAATCATGATACTCATACAAATCAGCAATGTTGAGTATAGGTGATATATCTATGTTATTAGGTAACTCAATCACATAAGCATTTCCACTGTTAAATTTCTTCAAAATCTTGCAAGGACCAAACTTCTTCATTTTCAGCTTCCCATATGTTCCAACAGGAAATCTACCTTTCTTAAAATGAACCATACTTCATCACCAATTGCAAAAGTCTTATGTCTTCTAGATCTGTTAGCTCTATCTTTGTATTTCTAATTAATTTTCTCCAACTTATGTTTTACATCTTCATGCAATGTCTTCATGTACTCAGCAAACTTTACTCCTTCAACACTTCTCTTTCCTTCATCAACAATATCCATCAAATCTGATATACCTCTTAGTTGTATGCTATTTACAATCTCAAAATGTGTTTTTCTAATACTCCTATTCATTGAATTATTGTATGTAAACTCTGCTTGCGCTAACATAGAATCCCAATTACTCGGTGTGTCTCCAACTAAACATCTCAAAAGATTAGCCAAGCTTCTATTCACAACTTCTGTTTGTCCATAAGTTTGTGGTTGAAATGTAGAACTATATTTCAACTCAGTGCCAAAATTTCTCCAAAGGGTCTTCCAAAAATATCCAACAAATTTATTGTCTCGGTTAGAGATGATACTCCTCGGTAATCCATACAATTTGACAATCTCCTTAAAGAAAATATCTACTATATGTACTACATCTGATGTCTTTCTACATGGTATAAAATGTGCCATTTTAGAAAATCTATCCACAACAACAAATATAGAATCATTACCTCTTACTGTCTCAGGTAAGCCAAGAACAAAATCCATACTGATGTCAGTCCAAGGTTTCTTAGGAACATAAATCGGTGTATACAATCTAGTATTCTAACTTACTCCTTTTGTAACTTGATAAATTCCACAACTTTTCACAAATTTCTGAACATCCTTATACAATTGTGGCCAAAAGTATTTCTCCTTAAGCAAATTCAATGTCTTGTCAACACCAAAGTGTCTAGCCAAACCACTACTATGTTTCTCCTTTATCAAAAATTAGTTCTCATTGATCCTCTTGGTATACAAAACTAAATACCTTTAAACAACATACCTCCTTGAATAAGATATTCTTTCCATTTAGTACTTGGTTGATCTTGAATAGGTGCTTTGCACTTTCTTCATGGCTCAGAAAAATTAGGATCAGATTCATAAGAATCTCTCATATCATCAAATCCAAGAAATTCAATTTTCATCTCGGTCATCAAAGATCTTCTTCTACTCAATGCATCAACAACTTGGTTAGTGACTCCACTCTTATACTTTATCACAAATGTATAACTCTATAAGTATTCAACCCATTTTATATGTCTTTGATTCTGAAACTTATTTTGACTACCCAAATATTGTAAAGCTTTATGATTAGTATACAAAAAAAATTTATTCGGTATCAAATAATGTCTCCATTTCTTCAGGGCTTGAACAGTAGCATAGAATTCTTGATCATACACAAAATATTTTCTTTTTTCATCATTCAACTTTTCACTAAAGAAAGTAGCAGGTTTACCTTTTTGACTCAATACAACTCCTATTGCACTACCACTTTCATCACATTCCACTTGAAATACCTTATTGAAATCATACAATGCTAACACAAGATATTCAACAACCTTCTACTTTAGAGTCTCAAAACTTTTATTAGCTCCCTGTGTCCACTTGAATTCTCTTTTATCTCCTCTCATAGTCTCAGTCATAGCATTACAAATTGAACTAAAATTCCTAATGAACTTTCGGTAAAAACTTGCCAAACCATGAAATGATCTTACCTCACTAGCATTATTAGGTGTAGTCCAATTCAAAATAGCTTCAACCTTTTTAGGATCTATTTTCAAACCATCAACCAAAATCACAAATCCCAAATACACAATCTCCTCTTGCATGAAAGAACACTTTTTCAGATTTATTAGCAACTTTTCTTCTTTCAACCTCTGCTATACTTATTTAACATGTAATAAATATTCTTCTCTAGTCTTACTGAATATCATAATATCATCTAGGTATACAATCACAAATTTACCCAAAAATTTCTTCAAAACTTCATTCATCAACCTCATAAAAGTACTCGGTAAATTAGTTAAACCAAAAGGCATAACCAACCACTCATACAAACCTTCTTTTGTCTTAAAAGTAGTCTTCCACTCGTTGCCTTCTCTAATTTTGATCTGATGATACCCACTTTTCAAATCAATTTGGGTAAAATACTTTGCTCCAGTCAAACTATCCATTATGTCATCCATTCTCGGTATAGGAAACTTATATTTCATTATTATCTTGTTGATTGCTCTAGAATTTGTACACATTCACCATTCTCTATTCTTCTTAGGTGCCAATACAATAGGTACTACACAAGGACTCAAAATTTCTTAGATCAAACCTTTCTACAACAATTCTTGAATCTATCAGTTCAATTTCTTATTCTTGCTAGGTGTCAACCAATGTGGTACCTTATTTAGTAAACTAGCTCTAAGGATTAGATCCATGCAATGATCAATACTTCTTTTTGGTGGAAAACCATCAAGTACATTATTAGAAATGATCTCTTTGTACTTGGTGAGTAACTTATCAATCTCTTCAGGTATGCTATCCTCTATTTTCTTACTTAGTTTGTTAGGAATCACAACAAAACATACATCATTCTTCTTCAAATCCTTAACAAAATTTCTTCCTTCCATCAAGAAAAATTTCATAGATGTACAAACATTACTAACAGGTTCTTCAATCAAAGGTAACAAGACTTGTCTTCTTCCATTAGCCCAAATAGTATATTTATGCAATCTCACATCATATATAGCATGTCTATCATATTACCAAGGTATACCCAACAAAATATGACAACAATCCATAGGCATGATATCAGATAACACCTTGTCATAGTACTTTCCAATTTTCAAATTCACATAACATTGTTCACTTACCAAGAGTGTATGCTCATCTTTGATCCATGAAATCTAATAAGGCTTCAGGTGTTCCAACCTTTTCAACTGCATCTTTGTAACCATTTCCTTTGATGCCAAGTTCTCTGAGCTTCCATTGTCAATGATTACCTTCCACACTTCATCAAAAACTCTACATCTGGTTTTGAACAAACTTTTTCTTACCGGATCTTCCTTATTACTTTCACTCCAAAGTGCTCTCCTTACCATCAAGTTCTTTCTCTTCTCAGATTCATTTAGTGATTCTTCTTGCAACAAGGCATTTCTACTACTACTGACCTTCTTACTTACATGTGTACATTCAAATAATATATGTCCTTCTTCTCCACAATTGTAACGAGTTCCTCAGAAACCACCTCTTTTATATCCACCTTGATAGTTATTGCCTCTTCATCTAGATGAACTTTCACCTTTCCACTCGGTCTTTCCTTTATCTAGATTTGTCTTTTCTAGTTCAGATCTACTATTTTCACCATAAGATCTACCTCTTCTCCTAGGGAATCTACTACCTCTACCTCTTTGTCTTTGTTCATGTTTCTTGTTTAATTTCTCCTTAGCTTTCAATGCAAACTGATAGGCTTCTTCAATGTTCTCCAATTTGACCAAACTAATTTCTTCTTGGATGGAAACTCTCAATCCATTCAGGTACTTAGAAATTCTTTCCACATAATTTTCATCATGTCCAGATCTGATATCCAATCTATAGAATTACTTGGTATATTATTTTACTGAGCTATCTTTCTGCCTTAAACTTTGCATTTGCCTAACTAGTTTAATTTGATAATCATAAGGTAAAAACTTTCCTTTCAACTTATTCACCATCTTATTCCATACCTTAATTTTGCCTTTGCCTTTTCTCTTTCTATCCAATTGTAGATGTTCCCACCACAAGGATGCATGACTCTTCAACTTTGTGCTTGCAATTTTCACCTTCTTTTCCTCAGGAACATTTTTATATTCAAAGTACTTTTCCATCTTGGTGATCCAGTCCACCAATCCATCAAAATCCAATTTTCCACTATGCTCAGGAGGATTAAAGTGTGGTGTAGACTTCATATTTGTCAAAGCTTTCAACAATATTTCCTCACCTTGATCCATCATAGGTGTAGGTTCTACACCAACTTGTTCTTCCTTAATTTCATCATCACTAACATCTTCAAGCTGTCTTTCTCTTCTCTGGGTTGTTTCAACAACTTCTAATCTAGCAGCAAGTTATCTCAACATGTCTACCAATCCTGGATTTGCATCTCACCTCCCACAAACCATCTTGAAACCCTTTGCAATTATAGGCCAGATTGCAATCTGTTACCCCACAACAAGTCAACTAGGGTTTGACAAGAAGGAGCCCTCAAACCTAGATTCACAAACCTAGATCTAGATCTCACCTCAGCTCTGATACCACCTGACACAAGGGTGATGGGGATAGGGGCCAAAGGCACATCGTAACCAGATCCACCTTGCAGAGATCACACACGGAAGCAACAGACACACAAGTGAGAGAGAGAATGCATAAAATTTCATATATTCATTCAATTATATTCATACATACTAGGTTGTAAGGCCTTCCCGATTTAGGCTAGATATTACAACTCAAGTACATAGGTCCTCCAACATGCGAGGATCTAAAATATTCTACAATCTTCTATTTTCTATGCCCAAAAAATTTCTCCTAAAACTACAACCAAAGAACACAATATATACAAGAGGCTACTGAACAAGTCAGTCTTCAGATCCACCATAAAAAGAAGGAACGACCAGATCTAGGTCCACATGCGTTCCAATGATAAATACTAGCATTAAATCCATGACCATAATTAATTGCATAAGTTGGCCTCAACAGGAAACTAAAACAAAAAACTTTGGTAAGAAAGGATAACTGAGCGCCAGACTAGCATCGCCGAGCACCAAGAAAATAACTGAGCGCTAGAGAGATAACTGACCACCTCGGTTAACAAAGGAAACCGAGCAACTACCGAGCCAACTCGGTCAAAATAGGAACCAAGAAAAATAGGAAAACACAAACATGTTTATTGGTGACATAGGATTGCCAAGGACCTGAGATGCTCCTGCATCATAAATCCTTAACAATCTAATGTTGTGCAGAGGAGATTGAGACACATAAAATAGGCAAAAATCATAAGACTATTCTGGTTAGCTGCATAGTTTGATGTATTTTGGCTGAATTTTGGAGGGGGTGATCTAAGAATCTCTTGATTTGATATCCAAAAATTTAGTTAATAAGGACAACTATAGGAATAAGGTTCCTAGCATCATAGTTTGATATTTTGAGGCTCTGATTTTAGTTACAGGTTTCTTTTTGCATCTCATTTCAAGATATGGGTTCATATTTTGGCTTTCAATTTTGTATCCATTTGTTTATGTTGACTATTGTCAATTTTGCATCATTTTACCTAATCATTATATATTTTATCTAATCATATTATATAAAAATAGAATATAATCATACACAACATTCAACTCTCCCCAATCTTGTTGATTATTTCTTCCAATATATAATATTAATTTGGATTGTAATTTATATCTCTAGACTAAGATCCATTTTAATACGTTCCATTTTCAACTTGAGATGAATTGAAAATAAGCAAGTTTAACACATTTTTAGAAAACTAAATGTACTACTATGTTTTCTAACTTCAATTTTATCAAACTACTAGGAGAAGAGCACTAGTAACCAACAGGGGGTCCAATAACTATTACATTTTTGTTATGATGACCCCCAAATTACTAATATGAAAAGAGCCTAAAAAATGATCTCTCATGTACCAAGAGCCAATCACACATGAACCAATAGCAGATTAGTTTTTTTAGCTTTTTTGGTTAGTAATTGGCTCATTTGCACACCACTATTGGGACATTTGTGTACAAGTACTAGGACAGTTGGTCACAAGCAATGACATTTTTGAGTTAATCACTATTGGTGTATCTTTGAGTGGGTATCAGATGACACTTTGAAATGACCATGTTTTGATCCTTCGGCTTTCAATGATCTCTATAAAGAGATCCGTGAATACCCAGAAGTTGAAACCTTACCTTTAAACAGTTAACACGCATACAAAAATAATAAAAAAAATCATCAAAATCTGACATATAATTTAGATTCTACAGACATATGAAATTAAG
Organism: Chamaecyparis obtusa; assembly: GCA_027943335.1. NCBI lineage: Eukaryota > Viridiplantae > Streptophyta > Pinopsida > Cupressales > Cupressaceae > Chamaecyparis > Chamaecyparis obtusa. The sequence goes on along the minus strand of BSBK01010187.1, from coordinate 244,018 downwards.
ATATGCAAATACTGACCTGCTCTTCCCCTATTATTACTTCAAGACTTTATTCTAACATTTTGTAGGCTGCTTCTTTTTAGACTAAGAATAATTGGTGCTTTAAAATTGGACCTGCCTATCCTCATGGTGTGTTATCAAAAAAGGTTATCGAACAAGGAATTAATAACATGCCGAGATACAGAAGGTAAGAAAGTTGCAATAGGAAATATATTGGATTCAAAGCACACAGTAAAGAAAATGTGAAAAAAGAAAAACGGAGGCTATGGGAGCTAATTTGTAAGCAATAGGGTTTGCACAATATTATTGAAAAAAAATGGAAATACAAGACCTAGCTTTAAGAGCACCACAAACGACGACGGAAATTACAAGGCCAAGCTTCCTGCCATATACATCGAAAAAATGTGGTACTTAAGCCTTCGTAATTATCCTTAAGGATAGAAGTTATACAAAAGCTTTGAATTCAAGTGAAATATTCATTTTCTTATTTTTCTTTCTTCACTTATACAATTTGATCCATTTGCTAATGTATTTTCTGGGAAAATTCTTACAAAATCGATCTCCATTCTGAAAATTTTATTGTAAAATATTGTTCGATGTCAATCTTAATATCATAAAAATCTGTAGAGAAGGGCGATTGAAGGAGGTGCTATATATTCTCTTTTCTACATAGAATCCATCTGTAGATTGTTCTACATTTCTCCAAGTAGTGCATGCCTGCATTACAAAAAGAGCCTTCTCAGAGGGTAAGCTTGTCCACTCTTTCATCATTTACAAAGGATTGACATTTAATGCAGCCACATTTTTCCAAAACAAACTCATCAACATGTATGTCAAGTGCGGAGGTTTGATGAATGCTCGTAGAGCTTTCGACCACATGAGAAAACCAAACATTTTTTCGTGGAATATGATAATTTTATCTTATAGAGGACATGAGTTTCCTCAGGAGGCATTAACCTTGTTTCACCAAATGCTACCAACAGGTTCCAAGCCTGATCAGTTGATATTTGCCATCATTCTTCCTGCTTGTGTAGAATTGGGAACTTTGGAGCAGGGTATGCAGATACATGAAAGTATAATTGAAAGTGGGTTTTTATTAGGTGTTGTAGTTGGGAGTGCCCTAGTAGATATGTATACAAAATCTGGAAGCATACAAAAGGCAAGAGAGCTGTTTGACAAATTGCCTCAACGAGAGGTCGTTTCATGGAATGGGATGATTGCAGGATATCCACAAAATGGTGTTCTTGACGAGGCTTTGAGGCTGAATCTAGTGCCATGGAACATAGTTATTGGTGGGTATGTACAAAATGGGTTGAGTGAAGAGGCCTTGGAAATTTATAGGCAAGTGTAACAAACTAGGTTTGAACCTGATCATTTTACCTTTGCCAGCATCTTATTAGCTTGTGCCAAAATGGGATCTTTGAAATGGGGTATGGCATTTCTTCGGAGAGTGATTGAAAGTCAATTTTCATCCAATGTTATGGTTGTCAATGCCCTGTTAGACATGTTCAGAAAATGTGGAAGCATACAGAAGGCCCGCTATTTGTTTGACAATATGCATCACCCGAATGTGGTTTCATGGACTACAATGTTTACGGGATATGCATAAAATGGTTTTATTGACGAGGCTCTAAAGATTTTTGAAAAATGCCTGAAGAAAATATTTTCTCATGGAATGCAATCATTGCTGGATTTCCGTAGGGTGGCTTTATTGAAAAAGCTTTGGAGATTTTTAAGAAAATACAACAAACAAGTGTCCAAGAAGATCAGTTCTCCAAGCCAATGCTAAAATCAAAGCTATGAAATAGGGTATGGACATTCATCAAAGCATAGTTGAAAATGGATTTTTGTCAAATGTTGTAGTTGCAAATAGTCTGTTAGATGTTTGCGCTAAATGTGAGACCATACAGAAGGCATACAAGTTTTTATTAGGTGTTGTAGTTTTGAAAAAACAAAAACATAAGCCAAACTGATTTCAAACTGAAAGAAATTAAGATCCTTTCCTAAGAAAATCTACCTTTGATAAAATGATATTCACATCGATTCCCACGTGGTTATCATCTGGGTCAAACAGATCATTTTTGAATGTGTCGAATTCTACAGCAACAATTTGATTGGAAGAATTTCTGTCGGTGACTGGTTGATGAGACCAAGAAATTGTCCTGTACTATTTAATGGCGAGTGAGAGTCAAAAGGGGTGAGGAAGAAGGCAAGCCCATCCAATTAATAGGGAGAATCAGGATCATTTGCAGAAACAAGAAATTGAAAGTGAGAAGAAAACATTTTGAGAAAAGAAGAATTGTCCCGATGAGAAATTGGTTGGTTGTAAGTTATCCAGGAGAATGTCGCCCGAGTCATGTGTCCATTTGAGAGTTGCATGAAACTCATGTTCTCTTTCATGTAATTCATGTTCGCGTCGAGAGTTTCATATACGATGAATCCTTTCAGGCTGAAATTTGTTGCAGGATGAAATGTGAAGAGGGTTCTTTGTGCTTCTGCTTGAAATGTAAAGACAACACAAGAAAATGCAATACAAAAGAGCACGGAAAATAGAGATGAGATGTTTTCCATTTGGGCAATGAATTCCTCTTCTATTATTATTGTAAATCATCTGTTACGTTATGCACCCTTTCTGCATTCTGGGAACTCCCATTTAGAGAAAACACACAAAACCTCAAATTATCTACGATAAAATGATGGTTTCATTAAGGTTTAAATTGAAAACAAAAAATCTCGAATATTCGAATAAAACGTACTCTATCAGCGCTGGATGAGATTTGGAAATTGGACGAGCAGTGGAGTACTCTGTCCACTAGTTGAATTATTTATTAGGTATGTCCTTCCTTTCTATATTATTTTAGAGGAGGTCAATTTCTTGTTCGAAGAATTATTGTGACTTTGCAATAGGTTGAATCATTTTTGTTTCTTTTATTAAACTAGCATTTTACCCTATCGAGGTGGTAAGATGCACTTAATATATTGGAGGGCAGCAAAACTGCAATGCACCCTATGGAAAGTTCCCTCCAATAACTTTCTCTTCACGTCGTACGGTAGACCCTGTACACTTCTCCCCTCCCCCGTGTGGTGCTTCTTTTGTACATCTTGTCCTTTCACTCTCGTATGCAACACCTCACTACCACCTATACGGACTTGTCACTCCACACTGTCAACCTTTGACGCTTAGGTCCCCTTCGGCTCCCTTCATCACCCTTTGGAATTTAAAAACTCGACACCCTTCGATTCCCTTTGACACTCTTTGGCATTCGACACCCTTCATCTCCCTTTGGCACTCTATGACACACTTTGGCTCTCTTCGGCACCCTTTGACTCTCTTGGACACTTGTCACCCTTCGGTTCCCTTCAACATCCTTTGGCACTTTACAAGACCCTTCGACACTCTCAATTGACATGAGTCAACTTTATGGTTCACAAATGCCAAATGTAAATTATCAATTGATGAATAAATTCTAACACAAGGCACTCACCAACAACCAAAATGAATTGCAAAGAACAAAGAATTTATATTTTCAGATTATATATCTCAGATTACATCAAATTTATCTTCAAGTGAAGACTTTACAAAGTTGAACAATTATGCACAAGTGACACATTTGAAGCGATATCCCCAACGATAGACTAGGGTGGCTCTAACAATTGAAACTGCTATCACAAACTAAGAAGGATCTTGCACCTTAGAAAATGCAACAAGAATTAAATTTCAACTAGATTTGCAAATACACAAGTAAAGACAACTCCACACAAATACCTACGGTGCAAGCCAATGCCTTATAAAGGCCACCAAAAAGTTTCCAAAAAGTTTATGGAAAGTTACAATGGGCCGACATAATTTTATTTATTACTCCATTACTTTATTATTTTATTATTTTGGCCCCTTTATTTAATAATTAAATTAATTAATTAAATAAGCTCTTATGATATTATTTAAAGTAGGACCACTCAATTAATTAACTTAATTAAGACACTTTATAAAAATTGGGGATATTACAAAAACTCAAAAGGAATGGACATTGTCTTTGTTAGGACTAATTATTTACAATACCATTGAGTTGATCTTGAAATGTAGAGAAAAAACTAAATATGAATGGATGTAACTTAGAACTTAAATCAACAAATTATGGAAAATGCTTTTGTAATATAAAATATTTTTACAATGTAGGAAGATAGTTTTTCTTTAAGTTATATTCAAGAATATAATCATCAACAATTGTAGTTATGAGTCAAACCTATAAATATCAACTCCTAACATGATATATTGTATTTCAAGAAGACCTCTACATCTTTGCTTTGGGTAGTTTCCTTAGAAAAAATGATTTATAAAATTATTAAGAGGAATAGTGAGGCGAACATATACACTTGCATACAGTTAGGTAAAAATTATTAATAATTATTTATGTTTGGTGATGATATTTTATCATATTTGACATGGCTTTGACACCTGCAAAACAAAAGTAGAAAAATGATTAGATGCTTATATTAGGTGTCAATTTAGGAATAAAATTATATAAGTTGAATCAATAAGTAGATGTAAAATTATATAAGAGGATAAAAAGGGAGACTTCAAGTATTTTTTTTAAAAAATTGTGAGTATTTGATTTATAGTATTAGTATTATTACAAGATGTGTTTGACAATGTATAAATATAAATACCTTAAGATATTGATTGTATTGTTAGTTTTATAGACATCTTCTTTATCGTTAAATGAAGTACATAGTCAATTCCATTGGTTGAAATGTATGCTTGAATCTTGACACCATCTTCTTATATTTGATTTTTTTGGTAAAAGGCGTTTAGCCTATATATATATTAATATATTAAAGTAAAGATTACAAGATACAAAATTTGAGAAGCATTGGGTCTTGCTAGCCAAATGTGCGAAAATGAAAGCTTGTGCAAACAAAATTCAACATCAAATGTTTACTTTCTTCCTAAACCCTAAATTGAAATCCCTATACATACATAAAAAATTGATAGACAATATATAAACTAATCCCCATTTTAACAAAATATAACATGGTAAAATACTATAACAACAACCATCTTACTCTTCCATTACATCAACTTGAATATCATTCTCTACCTATTGTTCTTGAGATTCACCCACTACAAAGTGTGTAGGCGGTGAAATATTGAGATTTGGTATACGAGAAGCTGGTAATGAAGATAATAACTAATATTGCTATGAACATTCACTATAGGAGAAACCTGAGTGACCTAAGTTGTAGGGTCCTGAAGTAAAGGAATAGGTGCAACAATCAAGACTAGTTTATTATGAACATATTCAATCAACGTCAATAACACATTCTTTTTCCTTCGTATTCTCTCTACAAGGTCTACACCCACCATTGTAATATGCCTCTCAAGAGCTTATTGTATCTATATCTAGAATTTTGCATCTCCAACATATTTTTTATGACATAAAATACTAAAATAAATACATTACTATTTAGCAAGAAGTAGCATAGGAAACGACCTATAATCTAACCTTGTCCTTTCTACAAATAATATGCTCGCACTGCTTTGAGTAGCTTGTTATCTTGTAAACACCTCCTTGACTACCTTGTCAACAATAAGTTGAAGCAATGGTAGGGACTGCAATAAATTGAATGCATTAGAGAGGAAGATGGAAGTTAATTGGGAAGGGAAGATTACCCTTATTTCTTGAGGATAGAGAATTTCATCTCCAATGAATCTTTTCACATATTTTTTGTATTGAAAGAAATGTATCTTGAATATTTGACTTAGTTATTCATCACTAATTAACCTTGAAAAAAGAATATCTCATTCGCATACTGTATGCACCCTAAAATGGTCACCTAGATTTTGGGCCCCATTTATTCAATTTGTCAACATCAATTCCTGAATCAATGATTGCCATATATTCAAATCAATCTTTTTGATCAAATCATAATTATTTCAATTTTCCCTAAGGTTTGAATATTTCATTAAATTTTATTTAATTAAAAGAAATAAATCCCTTTTTAAATAAATAAAATAATGTTATTTAATTGAAATTAATATTCCTTAAATGAAATAATGTTATTTAATTAAAATCCATTTTTAATTAAATGATTTTATTTTATTTAATTAATATTCATCTTTAAATTATATAATCTTATTTTATTTTATTACAAGAGATATTATTCTTTTAAAATAAATAAAATCCTCTCAAAAGATCTTTTGTGATGAAAAAAGAAATAAGTGAAAAAATAAAAATAAAATAAAGAGATTTCCTTTTCTCTCCATACTTTCTAAAAATCAGATTTCTTTCCTTTTTTTACATTAATCCCACATTGATCTTGGAGATGCAATATCTTCCACAATTTCTTATATAAGGAGCCCTCTCCTTCTCAATTAAAAATCCAGAATTTTCATATTGTTATTATGCTACAATTTTCATTAGAGCTTTTGAGATCATCATTTAGCTTGCACATTTACATTTTAGTTTAATATTGCATTTTAGTTTAATTTTCATAATAGATTGATTAGCAAAGTAGTTCACTTGTTGCATTTGCAATCATATAGTTTAAAATAGTTTACTTCTTGCAATCATATAGTTTAATTTTATTTGCATGCATGAACTAGATTCAATGGAGATTAGCATGCTTGCTATTCATCTTTGAATCTCTCATTCCAGGGTGTACTTGCATGGGTTGACCAGGTCGATCTGAGGGCCTTATAATCAATCCCTGCACATACTTGGATAGAGAGCTATGAGTCAATTTGTGAGGGCTCATTCTTGAGTCTCCTTGCATATAAGGATTCACATAAGTGTACCACATCTTGGTGTACACATTTTTTTGCGCTCATCGTGGGGCAGAAAAGATTAATTTTTGGCCTCATTCTTGATTGGTTTTTCAGTTTTAGTGTTGGTTCCAAGCCTTGTATGGCCATGTACAGACTGGAAACCCTATAATATAGTAATGGATGGATAGAATGATGAATCCTTTTTCTCATTCTTTTGGTTTGGTTCATTTTTATAAAGAAATGAATAAGTTATGATCATTTTTGTGAAAGTGGGTATTTGCAGATTTGAGATTCTCTAAATATAGTCAGATTAAAACATCTGGTATAGACAAATTGTGAAGAATCATGACCTATAATAATATTAATTGGAAAGATACATGAATTATCTTTCATTTTCTTTTGGTTTGGGTCATTTTAATGCAGATTTGTGAAAGTTACGGGCATTTGAGTGAAAACTAGTTTTTAACAATCTGCATTGGAGTTGCAGGCAATGATTTGTTCTTAGAAAATAAGTTATGAATGGAAAAAATAAATGGATTACATATTTGGAAACTAGATTTATTAATAGTTTCTGTGAAATTGGTTTGGTTTCATTTGGATTCTTTTTGAGAAAGATATGTGATTCCCTAGGCAGGGTTTGGTGTTTTAAATCTGATTTATGACAAAAAAATTACAGTTTGAAAAGGTTATTGGTTGAGGAACCAAATGGAATCATAAGACCTTGTAATTTTGGAAAATTGTAGTTCTTAATGTTGGCTAAAAACTTCATTCTTTCCAAAAATTTTAATATTGTGATTTTATGGGTCAAATAAATCAATCTTTAAAGACTATCTTGAAGACAACAATGTTAAATCAAACTCCTAACAATTGATTTTCATATCTAACCATCTTAGGTTTTTTTTTCCGGATGTGTGCTAAATGCTGGAGTGCAGATCTTTGGACCTAAGGTGAGTTCTTAAAATCTCTATAACACTTGGTTTGGGCATAAAATTAATCTCTCATGTGTTTGGCTTGAGTGTTACACGCTTTCATAGAACACATTTTTGATGCTCTTAATAGGAAATGAATGAACATAGATTTGCTTTTATACAAGTTTGTGTTTAAGTGAATGCTTGTGTTTAAACATTAAGTAATTATTGGTTCCAATATCAAAAAAATCTCATTAAGTAATGTAGGGCATGGATTCATTCCTTGTTTACATGAAGAGTTAAATGCACCACTTTGTGGACTCACTTCATGTTTACTTGGAAAGTTAAATATTCCATGATTCAAACCCTCTTGCACTTATGAGTAGTATTGATTAGCAGTCTTAGATTACTTGTGATTGATCTAGATTGCTATCTTGGGTTATTGGACTCACTCATATGCCGGCCCCTCGTTCCACCCCGTGGTTGCAAGGTCAGCACCACATTAAAGGGGAGGGGTCTACATAGAAAGAAGCGTTAATTGTTCCACCAGGTAACCCTTTTGTGCTTTTTAGAACTCATTAATTTTCTAGTTTGTGGACTCATTTCTAGCTTGTGTGAGGGGTTAATCGCTCCACCTTGTGGACTCACCTCATATTTGCTCTAAGCCTTTAGTGTTCCACCTTTAGTGCTTTCCAATACTTTTGATAGTGAATTACTTACTTTTTCATATTTTTAGAAGGCCTGCTTGGGGATTTCATCACCTCAAGGGATGACCTTAACTCCCATGTTTCGGCAGAGTATAAATATCAGGAGGTGAATCCAAAGACACCTCTCTTGGGAATGAGTTAGATTTCACTCTTGGCTAAGCCTCAAAGAACTTTATACCTTTGAGAAGTGAAGGAGGAGATTTGGGTTATTGGCTCCCCCCAGCTGTGTGATTTCTGATTCTTCTCATCTACAGATTTGTGCCTCATGTACCTTGCGTATATCAAGGATGACTTTTAGAAAAGCCATGTATATGCTTGTAGACAACTTGCTAGGATGTTGTGTTCTACATGCCTGCTAAAACATTTTCAAGAACATACACAAGTAGAATCTTTAAGGAGTAGCATACTAAGTCACTTGATTGTTCATGTGCAACGTTGCTTTGCCCCTTGTTCATTGTTTGAAGACAATTGCTTGCTTGAACTCCTTGATTTCTATCTTATGTGCTTGATCAATGATAAAAATCTATTGATGTACTTGATCTTTTAAAATGAACACAAAAACTGAGTTCCTGAGTTGAAGCACCAACCTTTTTACAACTTGCTTGATTTTCTATCCTGTCATTAGAGACCTGTCTTTGTCCTCTAGGGATACCTTCATTTGGTTTACAAAGTCACCTTGGAAATAATTGTCAAGTTGAAAGACTATTCTTGGTGAGAGTTTATCTCTAGAATTGTTAGCCACATTCTTGGAGAATTTTAGTACTCTTTTTGTCCAAACCATTTCCATCAAATTCAATTTCAATTATATTTTGGCCTAATCCAACCTCTTGATTCAAAAGAGAAAGGGTAGTCACCCTTTGATTTGAGCCACCTCTTTGATAGTGTTGGTAACGCCTTTTGCAATTTCTATCTTACCATCTCCCTTTGGACATTAGAGAACTTTGATTATCCTAGTTTGGTGTTGACATTTTGTGAGGCCATCTTATCACCAAGCATCTTTAATTCTCAGTCTTCCTTGGTCAGTCTAGGTTAGATCCTAGGTGTTGTCATGTTGCTCAACATCCAAAAAAATGTTAATGGTATCAATTACACAAGATGACTCTTGGTCTTCTTCTTTCTTCTTCCCTTCCCATGTTTTTCTTCTAAAGTCTTCTCTTCACATGGGATATTCTTCTCATCTTCCTAATTCTTTTCCTCTTACTATCTAGTCTATTTTCTTTTATTTCATCTCTTCTGTCACTTCCATGCTTGATTCTTCTTCTTCCAGAACCATGAATGACAAATATCTTGCTATGGAACCTCTTTTAAAAATGGATGATCTTGAACTCATTATTGAATTCAAAGAGTTTTGTTCCTCTAATAGTCCTTCTAGATATGGAAAAGGTGATAAACTTAAGATAAAAATAGAAAAAAGATTGAAGGAATCAAATGCCTTTGCTAGAATTATCAACATGATCCTGTCATGACCTCCTTCTTCCAAAAGTCTTTCATCTTCTAAATCTTCCAAGTCATACCATGATTCTTCTAAACATTCTTCATATTCTAAGTCTTCTCATCATTCTTCATCTCCCAAATCTTATCATGACTATTCTAAACATTATTCAAATTCCTCATTATCTAAGTCTTCTTCTTCCACTAGGTCTTCACCTTCCTCTTCTTCATGATCTTGTTCCTCTTCTACTTCTCCCAAGAGTCTTCTCTTCACGAGACATACCATAATGAGCAATAGGATAATACTTGTGATACCTCTTCCATGAAGAGTGCCACACCCACATATGATGACTATGATGACTATTATGATGGCTATGATGATGAACCCTATAGTCACACCTATGATGCTTCTATTCATAAGAATCCTCCTAGCCGTGTGCTTGTGCTTATTGGAAATGGGTCATCCCATTGGATAGATCGGGATGGTGATCCATATGACTTTGATTTTGAGAGAAATTACATGATATTTGTTGTGACCAATATGATACATCTACTTCTATTGAGGAAGAGAAATTTTTCCATGCTGATTATAAATGTAGATACTATGAGCATGTCTCCTCTAAAAATTCTCCTACTGAAAATAAAGATTTTACTCTCAAGCAAGATCATGTTAATGCTAGACCTTTGTCTTGTGATGGTTCCATTCCATCCCCTACTTCTTCCAATACCCCTACATCTCCTAAAGTCACCAAGTCTTCCAAATATTTCACAAATCCCACATCTGACATAAATTCTAATTCTTTCCATGCAGTTCCCTATAGTTATCCGCAAGGGCCATCTCTTAAAGATACTCAAGCTAACCTTCACTTGGCTGCAAATACTTCCGATAATACTAAATCTAAAGAGCCTAAGCCTTTATGCACTATAATGCCTACTTCGGCTATTCCTTCACCATCTTTGCCAAAGTCTTCCATACAACTCCATCCTTGTCCTTAGAAGTGGCTTCATGTCAAGAGGACTCTAAAACTAATAAAAAAAAGAATATAAAGAAAGATCAAGATCAAGAACCCTCCATGTCATCCACTCCTTTTCATGATGTTCTCTATCCGCATCATGGTTCTTTTGATCCTTTACGCCCTTCCTCATTTATTCCACCATGTCTTAAGTCTTCTCCAAAGCAAGATCAAGCTACTACCCACACCGTTGAGCTTATTGATAATGAAAATAACCTTACCACGCTTGCACTTTCCAAAGATGATACTTCCATTAAGGTTATTAAAAATGGTGTTGTTACTTCTGATGTTAAGCCTATTCAAGAGACAAATTCTGCACTTGTGCTATCCAAAGATCCTTGTCAAGATCAAAGTCTTCCATCTTCTTGTTCTACCATTCCATGTTCACTTCCGCTTTCTACTCTTCGTAAGTCTTCGCAAGCTTTGAATGATCCTATCAAAGAAAATGCTCTTATTCAAGATGTCCATGATCCTATTGAAAATTCTAATGCTCACTTTGAAGATGCTAATATCCTTGGTTGTCATATAGATGCCGATGAACTTATTGATTATCCTTTTGTATCTTCCACTTCCATCCTTGGACCTCTTCCACCACTACTAAGGAATTCACGTCTTCCTTCCATATTGGGTCCTTATGTCCCTTCATTTTCCCCTCCTAACTCTCCTAATTCATCATCTATCTTGGGTCCTTATGTCCCTCCATCTCCTATCTTTCTTTAAGATCAACATAGATGCATACCTTTGAATCCTTTTCATCCATCCACCCATCTACACCAGTCATATTATCCTTCTTCTTCCACACGTCCCAAGTCTTTTGGAAGTAACTTGAATGTTCAATATAAGAAAAAGAAACAATACAAGAATCCATAAAAAAAAAAGATTACCATGTCTCCTCTAATCGACATGGAATCATAAAGTCAAAAGAGATATCTAAGAAGAAAACTACAAGACAAGTATGGGTTCCGAAATCCATCATTGAAGATATTCTCTCTAAATCATCAAAAAGAAATGAAAAGCCTAAGGCTATATGGATTCCAAAATCTCTCCTGAAAGAGTCTAGTGTTGAGCAAAAAGTGAAATTAACATTCAAGCTTCCAAAGGCTTCCATTTCATCTTCTTCCAAAAACATTCTTCCATTCCATGCGCCTGAACTGCAACCTCTACTAAACATTCACCATATTCTTTCTTGTATTCCTTCATTCACATTTCCTCCACCCTCTCACCACCCTTCAAGGTGTGTTTTGATGTTGATCTTGCCTTCCTTTCCATCTACCCTGTCACAATCCTTCCATTCATTATCCTTCTACCTTCTATCCTTTTTCCTCATTTGCCTATTCCTCCTATCTTCCAACCTCACTCGCTTTACATAAAACCTTATCCTCCATTTTTCTCTTCCATCTTCCTTTCCCTATCAGCATCTTTGAGCATATCATTTTGAATCCTTGGCATATCATGGTTTATCCTTTCAAGGAGCATTATCTGAAAAGCTTGCCTTCTTCCAAAATAGAAAAAATTCAAACAAAAAATTAGAAAAATTTGAAAAAAAAAAAGAAAAAAAAATTGAAAATGTGCCTTGGTGGAAACCTGGAAACAGGTGCCTTGGTAGCAAAAGTAAAGAGAAATAAATTCATCCTATGGTGAAAACCACTCCCTTGTGGCACCTTGGATAAGTACCATGATGAAAACCTGGCAATCAGGTATCATGCATAGTTCTTCTACAATGTTTCATCCATTCTGTCTTCTCTCTTTGATCTTGACAATGTTGACCTATACGTGAACATTTGGCTATCTTGTGAGCTATCTTACGATGATCTTACTTTCATTCCATTCATGTTTAGCCTTCATTTTCATTTTTCTTCATTCATTCTAGCCTGTCTCTATCCTCTTCCCCTTTAGTCTTGATCTAATAAAAAAGAGTAAATACGATGCTATGAAGCCTCTTGACATGTCTACTCCTTTGGACTACATCCCTTCCTTCTTTTGTAGTGCACTTTTGTGACTTATCCTATGTTGGCTTTTCATTGCTTGTCCAAATGTGTTTTACATGACAGTTTTTCCCTAGCTTGGGTACTCTTGAGGAGTTTGCCTTTGAGGATTTCTTCCCTTCATTCTCCTTCATTCTCTTGTCTTCCATCTCTTCCACCAGCTTGCTATTCCCTCTTGTTCTCCACCTTGCTAGATATTGGGACTGCACGATCTGATCTTGCTTGGGAGTTTGATGCCCATTCTGTCTGGGGGAATCCTTTGTACATATCTTATTGATCCAAAAAAAATTATATATTCCAAAAATATAAAAAAATAAAAAAATTCAAAAAATACAAAAAAAAAAATAATTCTAAAAATCCAAAAAAAATAGAAAAAGTGCCTTGGTGAAAACCTAGAAAAAGGTGCCTTGGTAGAAAAAATACAAAAAAATTATAAAAAGTCCTGAAAAAATTCTTCCAGTGGTGAAAACCTGGAAATGGGTGCTACTTGAGGCCTTTGCACCCCTATTTCTTAGCATGCATCCTTGACACTTAGCCTTTCTCCATCATGCCTTTTCCTTGTTGCCTTGGTTTGGAATTGGTCTTTATCTTTGTCTAGGGGGCATCACTGTGTTAGCTTTGGTCTCTTGGATATGCTAGTCTTTAGGACACCTCGCAAATGGTGTTTTTCAACACCAACCCAACTATTTTTTTCAACACAACCCCTGACATCGAGTGTTTTTCAACACTTATCAGTTTGGTCTTATCCAGTTTGGTCATGTGATCTTACCTACTTGAAAGCATTCGATCCTTACCCTCGGAACTCAGTATCAGTTTACACACTTAAAATTTTAAAATGCAACACTTAATGCTTGAGATATGTCATGATTTTTTTTGTGTGCTGACTGTTATTGATTTTTGTTGAATGTCCTTGTCTAATAAGTCTCTCCATGATGCATCGCTAGAAGACTTGGGGCATGGGGCATGTTTTTATTTTCTTTTTGCTTGTGGGTGTTGTCTTGAACCTCTTCAGTGTCTCTTGTTGTCTCCTTGACACACTTAGGAGATTTAAGGCATCATCCTTGACTATTTTTGCACAACCATTCTCATGGTCATCTTGGCATTTATGCCTTGACACGAGCGTGGTTTTGATACATTAAATTGGGTAAGCTAACATTGTAGTCATCTTGACCTTTATGTCTTTGATGCTCATGTTAGAATCTTTCCACATTCCAATCCGATATAAATCACATTCATATCTTCATAGTTGCATTTTTGACTAGTGATGATTGTGTGATCGTCCGATGTCTGTTAATAATGGCCCTATGATGAAAATAAGTTCTTTTACATTCTCTAATGAATGATGAACACAAAAATCCTATGTTACCCTAGTACACCTTTGCATTTTCATGTAGCTTGCATTATTTAGACTTCATGTTAAATTTGCACTTTTAGGCTACATTATGAGTTTGAGAGGGTTTCCTTCATCTTTCTTGTGGACTTTTAGTCAACTGTGGTCACGTTTTGATCTTCATTTCCTTACCTTCTTTCGTGATCTCAATTGAAATTCCCTATCTTAAATAGTTGATTGATTTTGGGGCATCTTCTTTCTGGAGGCAAATTCTCTTTCTTCTCTCCATTTCTTTCCATTTCTTCCAAACTTCTATCTTCCATTCGCTTTCACCCCACTTCTTTTCTTCTAATTCAACCTTGGGGAATAATCTTTCTTGGTAAGCTACCTTAGTTCTGTGATTTATATATCTTTCATCTTATATCAAGAACCTTATCTTTAGTTCGATTTGATCAAATTTATCAATTTACTATTTCTCCTCTATCTCATTTCGATTTCGATCACGAGGGGGTAGTACCTACCAAACTTCAATGCTTGATTTGGCTTTATTAAATTTATCAATTGCTTCTCTTGGGGCAACCTTGCTTGAGATTCTTATCTCTTATTTGAGACTTGACAATTACCTATTCATAGGTGTTGGCCTTGTCTTTTTCAGTCTGCTTATTTATGTCCTGATGTGTTCCCATCCGTCGAACACACATCTGGGTTGTTTTGTGATCCCAAATCGATCTCACACTTCAATTCCATTCTTTGACTGCATGTGATCCCGAGTCGACCTCACATTAGTCAAAGATGGGCAAATGTATGCACCCTAAAATGGTCACCTAGACTTTGGGCCCCATTTATTCAATTTGTCAAAATCAATTCCTGAATCAATGATTGCCACATATTCAAATCAATCTTTTTGATCAAATTATAATTATTTCAATTATTTCAATTCTCCCTAAGGTTTGAATATTTCATCAAATTTTATTTAATTAAAAGAAATAAATCCCTTTTTAAATAAATAAAATAATGTTATTTAATTGAAATTAATATTCCTTAAATGAAATAATGTTATTTAATTAAAATCCATTTTTAATTAAATGATTTTATTTTATTTAATTAATATTCATCTTTAAATTATATAATCTTATTTTATTTTATTACAAGAGATATTATTCTTTTAAAATAAATAAAATCCTCTCAAAAGATCTTTTGTGATGAAAAAGGAAATAAGTGAAATAAAAATAAATAAAATAAAGAGATTTCCTTTTCTCTCCATACTTTCTAAAAATCAGATTTCTTTCCTCTTTTTACATTAATCCCACATTGATCTTGGAGATGCAATATCTTCCACAATTTCTTATATAAGGAGCCCTCTCCTTCTCAATTAAAAATCCAGAATTTTCATATTGTTATTATGCTGCAATTTTCATTAGAGCTTTTGAGATCATCATTTAGCTTGCACATTTACATTTTAGTTTAATATTGCATTTTAGTTTAATTTTCATAATAGATTGATTAGCAAAGTAGTTCACTTGTTGCATTTTCAATCATATAGTTTAAAATAGTTTACTTCTTGCAATCATATAGTTTAATTTTATTTGCATGCATGAACTAGATTCAATGGAGATTAGCATGCTTGCTATTCATCTTTGAATCTCTTGTTACAGGGTGTACTTGCATGGGTTGACCATGTTGATCTGAGGGCCTTATAATCAATCCCTACACATACTTGGATAGAGAGCTATGAGTTGATTTGTGAGGGCTCATTCTTTAGTCTCCTTGCATATAAGGATTCACAGAAGTGTACCACATCTTGGTGTACACACATACACGCACCCAAATTCTATAGTTATGCAAAAGATATTCTACCTATGCCTTATGACAAGCCCCACAAACTCAAAAATTACTATGAATTTCACCCTCTTCCTTCAAGGAGAGTTGTAGATCTGCATAGCTCTAGTTTCAAAACCCTTTTAAAATTATTGAAAGAGTTGTGACGGAGTGTGGACAAGTCTGGGAAAATAATAAATTTTCCCTTCACACTCTTAGAAGGAATGGCATAATTGAATTCATCACTAAGTCCTTCACTATCATGAAGAGTTATAAAGCCCCATATGTATCAATTTACACACTTGTCATAGTGATATTGTTTTCCATCAATAGGAATATGTTGTGCTACTTAATACTTGCATCCATTCAAACATATGCTAATATTTAACACAACTATCCTTTGCTTGCTTGTTTGTCCCTTCCAATAAGGTAGGAAACTAAAGTTTTCATGTGCTTATTTGTAATTAATCTGCACCTCAAAAATCATGTGAGAAACTTTTAACCTATGGTTTTGGCTGTTTCATTATATTAGCTGATTTTTCATTATGTTATTCTCATTTTCTGATTGGCAGGAGCTATTTTTGCTTGTGGTTTTTTCTTTTATCAATCAACAAATTTGGTGAAAAATGCATGTGGTATTCAGAAAATGGTTCACATGCATCATTTATGCTTCCACATTTCACATACATATAATATAGATGGGAGATGATGGCTCCAAGCAAGGTCGTCTCCCTAAACAATGTCTTGTTTGAGACACTAGGGTTTTTATTCATTGTATTGGGGGAAAATGTGGTGGATGTGACAAGGAAGAGGAGAGGGAGGAGGTAGACACAGAGAAGAGAAATGGTGCACATCATTTTTTATTGTAACTATAAGTGCAATATAGTTCAGTTCCATGAAAAGGCATGTTTTCACAGTCTATGTACAGATATATTTCCTAGGACTAATTTGTTGTATATTCCATTATAGATGGAAAGACGTTCAAGAAGGTGAGGCGGCCATATGAGGAGGAGCGACTGGATGTGGAGCTAAAACTAGTGGGAGGGTACAGGCTAATTGCTCTTTACTCTTAAACAACTTTTTTTCCATAATGGTTGGAGTGGTGAGCCCCCGCTATACCACTCACATTCACTTTGTGGAGAACAGATGTACCATTTTAGGGTTGAGTTATTAAATCTTCACTACTAAATTCTCTAAAATTTTTTGTACATGTCGATACTTTTCCCATGAAAATATGTGAGCTTTCTTTTTGGTAGAACAAGCTCTAAATTTAGTGGAATTTGTGTACTTTTAGTAAGAAACTTCCATTTCCACGTAGAAACAACTTCAAGTTTTTGCAGAAATGTTAAATGTGTGCTTTCGGGCATGTTTTGTGATGGATTTAGAAAATATTTAGTAAATTTGACTGCCTATTGTTTTTTAGGTGAAGAATTCAGTGGTATTCTTAAGATTGCTAAGATTTTGTGATGTTCTGAAGTTTATTTATCTTTTGGTGGATAATTTTGAAGGTTTTTCTCATAGAGAGTACTTTTGGGGTTTTTTTGTGGTTTTTTTCAAAGATGGTGAGTGCATATGGAGATTATAGCCATAAAATTGATTATGTGTTTAAGGTCATTCTGATAGGATATTGTACAGTTGGAAAGTTGAGATTTGTGAGGAATGAGTTCAGCTTAGATTCCAAGTCGACAATTGGAGTTGAGTTTCAGATGAGGATGCTTGTTATTGAAGATAAAATCATTAAAGCGCAAATATGGGACAATGACAGCCAAGAGAGGTTAGTCATTTTCTTCTAACCTTTTTCAGGTTTGAGTTTCAAATGATTTTTCTTCTTTCTTAAGCTGTTGATTTGTATGAATATTTTGATGAAATTTCCATAGGCTTACAGTTGTTTTAAAGGGTTTGGAGGAGTATTTTGGATGTTTAAACATGAAAAGCAACTTGTTGATGTAAAATTGGCGATCATGTTTATATACACGTACTTCCAAATATTTTTAGAAAGTGTGTTTTTATTTTAAGTGTTTATTTTAGCTTTTGTTGGCAGTGCACAACTATTTACATCTTGCTTTTGGGATATACTTGGTAATTTTTTTGTACTAAATTTTGTAGT
This sequence comes from Chamaecyparis obtusa, assembly GCA_027943335.1. Lineage (NCBI taxonomy): Eukaryota > Viridiplantae > Streptophyta > Pinopsida > Cupressales > Cupressaceae > Chamaecyparis > Chamaecyparis obtusa. Next base: position 225,956 of record BSBK01010187.1, on the reverse strand, counting down.
TAGGCAACACTTCTGGATATATCTGATACTCTTTCGGATGCTTTGTTTTTTGGTAGTAGAAAATTTTTGGCATGTTCAATATTTAAAAGAAAATGTTTCACTACAAATTCATGATTAGGCCACAGTTTATGGTCATGTCTTTAAACTACTAGATGAATATCCTCATTGGGTTCACCACTATAAAGGACATGACATTTTATGGAGAGAAGAAGTGTAAGGAGGGCTAGGTTCTACTGAATTAGCACTTACAAAATTTTAGTCATCAATATTAATTCAAAATAATGAATATGTTGTTACACAGTGTAGAAACACCATAGAGAATTTTTTCTGTCACTACCAACTCCAGATGGTGTGATTTGTTGTACAATAAAGAACTGACTAGACCCATCCCAAGCACCCTTGGAAATTTAATCAGCTTTGAGAGCTTTTAAGTTCATCTTTTTTAAATTATTAGTAATTTTTGTTCAAAATTAGTCCGTTGTCATAACACATTGTTTCTTCATGGTTTTCATAGGCTATGGATTTTCTGGAAATATTCCGTATGAATTAGGCAACCTAAAAGAGCTTACTTTTCTATATGAACTCATCATTCTAGAATTAACTTGTACCATGGTTTCTCAATATTCCATTGCTCTTCAATTCTTTTGGTTTAATTTTATCTGCATGAATGAGCTTATTTTGATATTTTTTAGAGACTTGAGTTCAAATAGTTTCAGTGGCCCTATATCACCATCTGTGGGTATTCTAACAAAACTTCTCTTGCTTGATCTAGCCAATAATCAACTGTCTAGATCCCTTCCAGTATCAAGGCTAAATGGGTTGGGGTTAGACAAGATAATTAATGATCAACACTTGTGAGTATGAAAGTTTAAGGATAAATATTCTTCTATCTAGTACCTACACAATGGTGTTAATTGTTTTATGATTTCTTGTAAACAACCACTTGAATTCAAACTGACTGAGTGGTTCCATTCCTGTAGATATTTTCTACTTAGATATGTAACTAATTCATGTGTAAGTACAAAAATTACGTTTTAGTTAGGGCCACATGAAAAGTTACACAATATTAATATTTATGATCTGTATTGTGATAAAGAGAACCCATTATTGTTTATTTGTAGACTATTTGACAACAATGCTTTTGCGGGAGAGATTCCATCGACTTTCAGGCATGTACCGACATTAGAAGTTGCGTGAGTCTTTAATCCTCTCTAAATTTGATCAATATGGTGTAGATTTTAGGTTTATTGAAAAGGAAATAACATTACCCTTCTGAAAAATTAAAAAGAATATTTTTACTTTGAGCTATTCACTAATTTATGCTCTCCCTGTTGTGAAATAGAAGGCTTGATGGGAACTTTTTAGAAGGTCCTATACCATTGAACATTGGAAAAATGAAAAATGTTATTGAAATTTAACAATCTTTGCATATGTCAAATAATAACCTAAGTGGTAGCATACATGATTTGTCAAGAATGAAGAGACTGCAGTACATGTAAGTATTTTTTTTAAATAAATAAGTATCTATGATTTTTGATGTTTTGAGGTGTAATATCAGTATGAATAATGCCAGAGACCTGAGTAATAATTCATTTGAGGCTTCCAAATCTTTGGAATGGTTTGGATTATTGGAACAATTGATGACTCTGTAAGTTCCCTCAGTTTGACTTTCTTGATAGTTAATATCAAATCACACATTCTAATATTTGTTTGGTTTGAATTACAGAGTATTAGAAAATGGAAGGCTGATAGGCACAATGTCATCTAAAATTTTAAGCTTGTCCCAGCTTGAGACTCTGTTAGGTTTCTTTTCTAGTCCAATTAAGTAAACAAAACACTGTTAGTGATATTATGATTGAGTAGGACATTTTAAGATGATGTGAACACCCTGCTCTTCTAAAATCAATTAGACTTAACAAAACTTGTGCAATCAAACTGTAAGTGTCCCTATACTTTTGCATCACTATAAGTAAATGATGGTTGGTTTGAATGAAGCAGGAGGCTACGAAACAACAATCTCAATGGAACTCTAAAAATAGACACAAATGGAAATCCCCAACAAGAACTGGTAGACCTTGAGAACAATCTCACCACTGGCATGTTTGTTACTATAAGTACAACTTTTTATGGGACAAGCACAGACCATGGAATTGGGATTTAACCTTTCAGACATGAATAGTTTTACCTAGCTATGAATCCCCTTCTCTTGTTTGAGGTTGGAGAAATCACCTAGTCAACACATTCTATTTTAAATACATATGCCAAGATAGAAAAAACTCCATATGTGATGATAGATGTGAAAACCCATCTTGTGGTCCAGGTTAGAACTAGTATAGATTTAGAAAAGCGTAAGGCTTAAGCTGAGCATCACCAACTCCAAATCAATGTACTAGTATAGTTACATGTCATTTTATAAATAATTAAGCATGCTATACATTAGTGATAACAGATTTCCACAATTCATATAAATATTAATTATATGCTTCTGGATTCAATTGCATATGGACTATTTTTGAACATCAATGTTTTGGGTCACAATATGTGATCAATTGAGATGTTGAAAAACTTCTTTTTCAAGTCCTTAATCTCTTTCTCATCCCGTTGATGGATCAAGTACTGTGACCCAATACGTTGATGTACAAAAGTAGTCTACACACAATCAAATGCAGAAGGAAAAAATTGATGTTTGTTGATAATAATGTACCTTTCTCATTTAAATTTAAAGAAGACTCCAAGGGAGCCTAGGCAACTAGAAATCATGCCAGAGTGCTATGATTGATGGAGATTTGAGGGTTTCAACATGCTTCAAGCCATTTTTTCTATACATATGCAGAACCTATCATTTACTAACCTAGTAGTGCAAATAGATTGTTGGACTTCTGGAAGTTATCTTTCTGGCATGCATAGATCAATAAGATGTTTGATATAGTCAATGGGGTTTTGCTCAAATGGCTAGACCATAAGGTTTTCATGTTGGAGACCCATGTTTGAATCCCCCAAAGTGACGTCCATGTGGCTTCAATATTGACTTGAGTTGATTGCGTGGCTTACGTGACTTCTAAGTTGAATATGTCAATGGGGAGGAGGTCCCCCTTTGACCTCCAACATCTTATGGAACCAAAAAGAGAGAAAAGATGTTTGATACAGTTCTATGATTTGGCACACCATATGAAGGAGACACTTAGCTTGTTTTCTTGAAAACAACTTCATATGATGTGCTAAAATATATGGTTGGATAGACACCACCACTTCTGTGAGTGTGGAGGCTGAAAGTTCACAATTTGTACTTCCCACAAAGGGTTTTAATGAGACAAATGGAAGTAGCTTGTACATAGCTATCTTTAAATGCAGAATTAACTCATGATATTTTTTTATGTTTCATGGCTTATGCTATGATATTTTTAAATGAAAAATTAACTAGTGAAATGTACTTATGTTTCATAGGACCATTTCACTACCAGTGTCTTTAATTACTCACATAGAAGAAGCTGAAAATATTTAGTTGGGTCCCTCTACGGGACCATCACCTTAGATACCTAATGGTGACCTCATAGGGGGTTCCAATCCTATGGTGGGGATTGAGATTTGCAAATAATAACTCTCAGCTGCAATCCCTTATGTGTATCATCAAACTGGAGACTAGATCTCATCCCATGTTGAAAAAATGGATAATATTAGCATGTGAACCTAAAGTACATTGTTCCAGTTATGAGCTACTAGAGCACTGAACTACTAAAGTTATAGGTACATTATCAAGGAGTTGATCACTGAGGTTGTTTGGGAGATCAAAGCATAAAGCTATAGAATTTTAAAAACATATAAAGGGAGTTCCACATACACCAAATTGGTGTTTCACCTGGTGTTGACCTATAAGATTGCATTTTGGTGTAGCTTTTACCTTACTTGAAATTTCAGGATTTATTAGCAAGGACTCAACATTGCATGTAATCTAGATTCTAAACTGCCAGACTGGTGACACCCATCAAAGGATAACTAACAATGGATAAAATGGCTAAGCTACATGAATTTTGGATTCTTAAGCTCATGCAAAGAGATGATTTTGTTTGTGGGGAATTTATCAATTTTTTCTTATTTAATTATTTTAAAATAAGTTAACATTGTCTAAGTTATAAATTTCTAAAATTGTAAGAAAAATTTATAAACTTGAAATCATAATATATGTTATATGATGTCTGCATATATTGTTACTCTGAGTATTCTGTTCTAGTTATAATCGTACTCTGGTTTGAAGTTTCTCTTTAAACCAGGAGGGATGCTCAACATCAAGACAATGAAGTAAAGCACCATTCTGGTGCAATGCAAATAACAGGTAATTAGTACTACTGATGCAATTTGTTTTTCCCTTTTCCCCCAAGATTGCTCATAGGATTGTGAGCTACTTTGAAGAAGCCATTCACTCATACATTGAACTCCTCAATGAACTGGACAATGGAAAAATTTGAAATGTGCCTGCACCTTCCATAGCCATAGATTACTGTAGGATTCCCAATGATTCAAATCCTAGGGATGTGGTTATTGTAGTGAGTGTTGATGAGGCTCACCATCGTGATGTCAATCATTTTGCATCAATAAGCTTGTTGTCCTGCACCATCTCTTAATTGTTTTAGGGGATTTTTTATATCATGGATATATATTTTCCATGTGGGCTAAATAAACTTCTTTGGTTCTATGCAAGATATTCATTACCAGAGAGGTTGTTGCTTCACTTGGATACCACTAACTGTCCTAGTGGTTTCCATGAATTTTCCCAATAAAACCATGAATATGTTGTTTTGTCCAATGAAGTTTAGTGTGCATATTTGACCAGGTCATGTTGTGATTGGTAAAATCCTTATGCATTATAGTTAGAGTGTACTAAAATATATTTCATTTTATGTTATTTCTAGTCTAGCATGATATGCCCTATGTTTGCTAGTCTAGAGTGATCTATCCTATTTTTTTCATTGCATCATAATTATATACTAAACACAAACTAAAAAAGACACACAAGACAACATAAACTATCCATTTCAAATGGCAGGGACTCTAGCTACACGTAAATCTTGTTTATATTATTTTCACTTTGATAAACATGTACTACAAGCGAAGTGAGTACAATGTCTTATTGGAACTAATGAAATATATGGATTTTTCTACAAAAATGAGGTCTACTAGATTTTTCACATCACTTAAACTATGATCCAAAAAATGATTCCATCATGATTATGCTTTTTTAGTACACTTCAACTTGACCCCACGATGATTATACATGACTTTCCCATATGCCAACTAATTTAAGATTACGATAAATATTGTATAGCTTTTCGTAAAATATTGATAGGTGGATAGTGTTTTAAATATCTCGATGCATAATTTCTCTTTCCATTACTTTTTCTAAGTTTGGAATTTCATCAGCCTTGACACCATCCTTTGATATGATCACTTCCTTTTTTTGACACACTACATTTTCCATTTGATCTGCCAACATATTCCATTCTTAGTATGTATGTGAAATATAAAAGGATTTAACTTATCTAGTAACCCCCCCAAAAATGTGTGACACAAATTTTAATTGAAAATTATGACTAGATCTTTCTTTGCATGCATTATGATTATTAAAGAATCACCTTCTATGTGGATATTGGATATACCTAAAATCCTAGCAACTATTAAACCATGAAGAAGTTCCAATGATTATATACTACATTATTTGTGATCGATGAAGGAGCAATTGTCTTAGCTAGTTTTAATGTCCCACAAGAATATTGGATATAAACCCATGCACTAGACACCCTCAGGTTCCCTCTTGAAGTACCATCAAAGTTCAATTTATAAAAATGTATAATTGAAGGCTACCATTTAATATTTCCCCTATCAATCTTTGTATTAGGAGGCTGGTTTAGAGCACATTTGAATGGTAAACTTATACATTTCTAGCTCTTTTGAATATTATCATCCCATGTGGTGCAGAGTGAACTACAATTTTTTATGATTTTCAACATATGAATTGGCTGTGATGATTATGCTCTTGTTTCTAATAATCAACATTCTAAATTAGACCCCAAATCCAAGAAATACTATTTTGTTGGTTATGGTGATGGAGTTAAGGGATACAAATTGTAGGATCTACTACCTAGGAAGTTATCTTTAATAGAGATGTAGTATTTGATGAATCTTCTCTAACAAAATAAGATATTATAGAAAATGATTTGGAATAGGTAAAAGTACCACAATATCAACAAGCTCAGTTGGAAATTCATCCTTCCACATAAGAGAATAAACAATAAAAAGTGGCCCTAATGTCATAGTTTGTATTTTAAAAAACAGTAAATTCATTTTTTAAATACCTTTGCTAACTTACACCTATGTATCATAATTTAAATGGAATAAACATTAAACTCAATATAACATGAAGTTATTATTTTTACTCTAATTATTTTCACTTACATTAATGTTGTCACTAGGGATTACACCCGAGTATGGCTAAGTGTAGAACCTAGCAATCCCGTGAAACATGGGACTATTCTTAGGTTGTGGGTAACCTATTTGAGAATAGACGTCCGGATGAAGGGCCGGCTTCCCTTTGAATCACCTAAAACTTGACTAAACTTTGAAGGAAAAGGGATAAAGAGTGCATGAAATTGAAACTAAAACTAAGACGATTCATCAAACTTTGATAGATCCACAAACTAAAAATAAACTCACAATATGATTCAAAACATAACCCGAGCATCACAACTCCTTCCTAATTTGAATTTTCCCTTAGAAATAACCAGGTGCTGGTTGTAGATGAGAAGGGAAAATGATTTCCACAAACCCAAATACATTGAAATGCACATAGATTGAGACTTTAAGAAATAACAGTGCTTGTGAACATCAAAATGAACAAAATATCGAGTAAAGGACTAATTTTTTAATCACAATACATGACATCAAATCCATCAAAATAACTCACAAAGCTATAGGAAAAGAAGGACAAATTGCTATAAACTGAATTGGAGTGAGCCAAAGAACAACTTGCTTCTCCAGAGCTACAAACTTTCACCTCCAAGAAAGAAGGAAAGAAGAATTAGCCTCAATCACCAAAGGTGAGAGGTATAAAAAGAAAACCTATTTGCATCTGCATTCATGACCACCACCTCCTAAAGATGGAAAATAACTACAAATAGGCCCATGAATGCCATCACAAATTCGTGTGCCAGATTCTTGAGATTCTAGGAGGGCGAGGAAAGTGGGACCCCTAAAAATAGCTAGTCAAAGAAGACTACCCTATCCACTAAGTCATGCTCTATAAATGATATCTGACAAGGGTTTATAAAAACACCACTTGTCGATATCTTACAATAAAGAACGAGCTATGACTTATCACTCTAAAACTGACCCCACTATGACAAAAATGGATCTAATATAGTTTTAAATGATCTCAACCCAAGAAAATGGGGAAACGCATTTAAAAACAATTACATTTAAAAAGACCCATCTATGCCTAAATAACAAAATATGGACTAAGATATATTTTGAAAAAACACTCAACCCAAAAAATGGGGAGGACATCAAAATAATACAATTTGAACTAAATCCATATCATATAAATGACACCTAGCATAAGATAAAACAATCAATAATCTCAACCCAAAAATCAAATGGGGAGAAAATAATAATTGATCAATGGAATGAAAAACCCCCCTGCCGCTGGGATTGTGGACCTTCCTCTTTGACATTTGGCAAGTTTCCCTTTCACTGGCACTCGACTGAACTCTTGGCTTTGGAAATAGCTATCTTGGATTCATTTTCATGGCATCAACATAATGAGGTAGACTTCATTTGATTTGTGCATTTTATTTGGCTATCCTTTGAAATTCGAGGGCACAGTTGGTATTTCACTTTATTTGAATGCAATATTATTATGATCTCTGCATATTGTGGTTACATTCTCTATTAATGGCACTACATTTCTATTCATTGCATCAATGAGGGCACTATCATTTGAATTGCTATTTGTGTTTGATCATTGCACTGGTAATGCAAGTTTAAAAACTAGGGCACGACCATGTATTTTACTTCTCTCTATTTATGCTGTGTCATGTAGTAATATTTGATTTTATATTATTGTGGTGGGCATTGGCGGTATTTGTCTTTGCATTTTCTATGACATATGCTAGCTTAGGGCATCACATTTATATACCCTCTGCTTCTTTTGTTGCACATTTATCACTATTTGGAGCACTGATTCTATGGCATTTATAATATGTTGATCATACTGGTGTGTTCACCAAAATATGTATTGGATTCTCTTATCTCCCTTGGTATCCTTGTTGCACAAGTTCATCTTTTGAAATCTAGGGCATGACATGTATTTTATTGGCACTGTATCTTATTTCATCATGATAGCATGTGGTCCATTTATTTCATTGTCCATGGCACCTGTGAGAACCAATGTTCCTCGGTTATTAGAATTTTTGTTTGCATTTGAGGGCTCGAGCCTGCAAGCTCTATGTTCATCATGGTGCCATTGTAGGAGCTAGGGCATCAATACTGTTAATGCATTGCTCTATTATTTACTATTTTGTGCTCGGTGAGTGCACAACTTTTGTATTTCTTATTGAGGTGCCTGCGAGCTATGACCTGCATAATTGTTGATTCTTCATTTAGATGAGCTTCTCTTCAGCATCATATTCTTGACTGTCATTGTCAGCCATTATCATGGCACACAGGTGAAGAACATGCTTCGACTCGACTGGGTTTATTGAGGCATGCTGTCACTGCTCTATTGTATAAAACAACCCGCCTGTAGCTAGGGCATAAATGGCATTGTTTGTGAATCTCTGCATAGCCCGTGCCTTGCTATGACTATTAATTGCAATCTGTGACTAAGGTGTTCACTGTCATGGCTTGATGCTTGAATTTGGGGCATTGTTGTTGTTATCTCCATATATACTTGGTGCCTTGAAGACCCGAGCCCACCATGCTCTTGGTCTTGGCTTGTATCATGCCATGATACTCATTGTTTCCATGTATTCTATTGTTTCTTCTTTGGAGCCCATGTACCATTATGCTGATGCTTACTGTAGATGCACTATGATTGTTCATTGAATGTTGGCTGGTGTTAATAGCACATTGTGATGTTGTGGCTCATTCACCCACTGATACCATATTGTCACTAATTTACCAACTGTAGTCTTTTTACTATTGGCTCATAATGCAGATTTTGATTATGTTAATGTATTGAGCTTAGCTTTGAAGCACTTTTATGTTGTACCTTCTCTGAACATATGGATTTATGTATCTTTAACATGCTGATGATGAATGCTTCTTGCTAGTGCCTTGTTTTGACCATGCTCCATTTGATTTGGCTTTATGATCTCAGAGTGTCCCACTGACACTGCAATTTTACTGAATGCCCCCGACATGATTCAGTGCCTCTCCTTGAGATGGTTAGGGTTCCTAAAAAATTTGTGGGAATAGATCTTTTGACAACCCTCACCAGTTCAGTGTAGGGTACTAGGAGACTCAATACTGATCATGGGTGTGGTAACCTATATCTGCACATGGAACAAACACATTAGTGAAAACAATGGTATTTCTTTTATTTCCAGAGCCTCCTCATTGATGCACATGCCATGAGCATAGCCCCTATCAGAGGTGTATAGATGAGTGCATGTATGCACGCTTGTAGATAGGTACTGTGATACCAGACATTGCTTAGATCTAAAGGATCTAACCCCTTTCTTTTCTCTCTCTTTGCAGGTTCAGGATCACAGGAGCACACCAGGAACACAGTGGAGACAAAATCATTACCAGGCAATGTCTAGTACCCCTACATCTATGCTCCTTATTATGTATATTTTCACTCATTTATGCAATTCTAGCAATGGCTATGCTCATGGCATGTGTGAGCTCAGATAGATGTTTCCTTTTCAGTTCTTTCCTTTTGTATAGCATATTCAGAATATTGGCACATGTAATCTTAGATGCAGTTTATCTCTTTTCCCTTTCATGTACTTTGCAATGAAAATGAACACAAATATTAAGCAAGATCACTTAATAACACAAACTAAGGTACACTAGCTCATCTAGTAACTAGGCCTCCAAAGGGGTAAAAATATGACAACATTCTGGCAACCTCTATGGAGTGCTTGCTTGCTAAGCATCCTGACCAGCTACCTTATAGATCCATTGGGCATAGAGTCAAATAAGCCTCAAACTAAACTTGGCCCCAAACAAAACAACCTCCTTCTCCAACAGAACTGAAGCTAACTACTTGAGACAAAATACTCAGACTTATTGCTACTCACACCAAACTGAAAATTGAACTGAAAGCAACACTGAAAGCAACTTGCACCAAGGCACTTAGGAAACATAGAAAAATGAAACATCTAACCTACCCTACTCTAACCAATCTCAGGAAATTGGTTAAACAAATCCATTAACTGGATTGTTGAAATAGCTTCCCATTCTCCTCAAAATATTATACTTTTCATATTTGATGCCAACAGAGAGAACATGGAACATGAAAATGTACTGAACCATTTGGCATACCTTGAATTTGGTGGACCAAATTACTAACCTCAATTAGATCATAGGTGCTGTCCTCCCAGGGAGTCTGATAAGGCTGAATAAGCTCCTGGTCACCAAGGAGTGGACTCTCAACATCACCATCCAATGAGTCCTTGAGTATGCATATCTTGCTTGACCCCATCTGTGCCAAGTATCTGATAGGACACCCCCTTGAGAGCATAAAACTAGGCCTCTCCTGCTGCTTAGTATGCATCTTATGAGCATCTTCAGCATGTTGATCAAAACTTTGCCCCTCCATGATAGTCTACCACAAAATTTATTCTTTTGCAGTTAGAGGATCATCCTCTTCATCAGTTGGAACATCCAATAGCTTATGAAAGATATCCAACTGTATCATCTTCTTAACAATCTGTAGCCCCTCCTCATGGTCCAAGAAACAAGATTCTTGAGATTCATCCACCACCTTACTGTACATAAGTTTAGATTCTACAATTGGGACAACATTGACCTCTTGAACCACAATCTTTTCTTCAAGAACATGCAAGCCATTATCCTTTTCAAGATGATGAAGAACATCAACCAGAGTTGAGCAAAAAACATCAATTATTAAATCAAAATCATCTTGTTGTTCTAAGTTAGCAGCATCAGTATTATCTTTCTTATCATAAACAAAGAGCTCAACTAGTAAATTTTGCACTACTTCATCTTGCTCAATATAAGAAGGCATCTCTTCAAATAAATTAGTTAGGCTCTCACCTTCTTCACTTCCTTTCTTATCCTTATCTAGCTGCTCTAATCCATCTTCATATAACAAGTCTACTTGTTCCTCATGATCATCATGAAAAAGTACACTTAAAAAATCCTCCTCCTCTTAGTGGCCTGAAATGCTATGAGGTTTAGGGGGCTCTTTAGGAATTGTCTTATAGGGCTTTATCTGCTATAGGACAGGCTCATTCTCACTTAGGAAGTCAAACCTTTTAGGTGTCTCTTTTATAGGAATAGAATGAAGTGGCTAGAAATCAGAGATAGGGTCATGAATAGGCTCTAAAAATGCATGGAGATTAAGCTCTTGTTGACTAGGATTTTGAACTGAAGGAGAAATCCTAAAGCTTAGAATTTCAATAGCGACGCTAGTGGACTTACCAGGCAAGAAACTTGGGATTTGAACCTTGTGAGCCTCCTGTCTGGTCTACAAAGCTTCTAGGTTCTCTTCAACAACATGAGGCATCTCCTTCTGGATCTCCTCCTTAACAAGAGCTGGCATCTCGTAACCCAGATACAAGGTCCATGAGGGTCTCCAAGAATGTGTTAAGTTTCCATTGCCCTCTAGTGGATCTGGTGAGCTCTCCTACATTGGGGCAGTAATGACCTCTTGATCTCCTTGCTTTTGTACTTGTGCCAATAGATTCTCAATCAATTGATTCTTTTCTGCAATCTGCTTGGCAAGTGTCTCCTGCTCATGATCATAAAATTCATCTTTTTTTGCTAACTCTTTTTGGAGATCCTCCTCCTTCTTTGTAGCTGTCTCGTAGATGCTCCTTATGAATTCTTGACGGTCCTTAAGACTACTCTTATAAACCTTCTCTTGTGTCAAGATCAAGTTGTTCTTCTCTTCAATGATCTATTCATGCATTGCTAACTGGTTATGTAGCTGCCTTGTGAGTTCCTCTTTCTGAGCCACCATCTCCGCATAGTCTTTCATGAAAGAGCTCATCTCCTCCTGAAAAATTGTCAAAATAGAGGATATGGAGTTTGAATCAGAAGTGGCATTAGGCTGATTCTGAGGATTGTAATGGTGATCTCCATAGGGTGGTTGATAGGAATGCTGCATGGATGCTTGATGCTGTGCGGGAGGGTATGGTAGTGCATGCTAGAAATTTGCTGCTGGTGGGCCATTTTGATTATATGCTACTACTTGGCCAACTTGATATGGAATGGATGCCTGTACATGGGTGGCTTTTTCATGATATGGGGGGTGATAGGAAGAATATGCATTATGGATTGACATGCTTGCTCATCGAATGAGTTGGTAAAAAGAAACTTCTGAAACTTATCAGCACTTGAACTGCTTAAACCAATAGATTTCTCTTAGAGTCACCATGGTGCTTGAAACAAACTACCTCTTAAAGGCTGATTGCACTGAGGATCACAACAAAATCCTAGTGAATGATGGGAAACAAAGTTGTCCCATCGGGCGTGCCAAAAACTGTTGTGACTAGGGATTGCACCCGAGTATGGCTAAGTGTAGAACCTAGCAATCCAGTGAAACATGGGACCATTCTTAGGTTGTGGGTAACCTATTCAAGAATAGACCTCTGGATGAAGGGTCGGCTTCCCTTTGAATCACCTGAAACTTGACTGAACTTTGAAGGAAAAGGGATAGAGAGTGCATGAAACTGAAACTAAAACTAAGGTGATTCATCGAACTTTGGTAGATCCACAAACTGAAAACAAACTCACAATATGATTTAGAACATAACCTGAGCATCACAACTCCTTCCTAATCTGATTTTTCCCTTAGAAATAACTAGGTGCTGGTTGTAGATGAGAAGGGAAAATGATTTCCACAAACCCAAATACATTGAAATGCACACAGATTAAGACTTTAAGAAATAATAGTTCTTGTGAACATCAAAATGAACAAAATATCGAGTAAAGGACTAATTTTTTAATCACAATACATGACATCAAACCCATCAAAATAACTCACAAAGCTGTAGGAAAAGAAGGACAAATTGCTATAAATTGAATTGAAGGGAGCCAAAGAACAACTTGCTTCTCCAGAGCTACAAAATTTCACCTCCAAGAAAGAAGTAAAGAAAAACTAGCCTCAATCACCAAAGGTGAGAGGTATAAAAAGAAAACCTATCTACATTTGCATTCATGACCACCACCTTCTAAAGATGGAAAATAACTACAAATAGGCCCATGAATGCCATCACAAATTCATGTGCCAGATTCTCAAGATTCTAGGAGGGCGAGGAAAGTGGGACCCCTAAAAATAGCTAGTCAAAGAAGACTACCCTATCCACTAAGTCATGCTCTATAAATGATATCTGACAAGGGTTTATAAAAACACCACTTGTCGATATCTTACAATAAATAATGAGCTATGACTTATCACTCTAAAACTGACCCCACTATGACAAAAATGGATCTAATATAGTTTTAAATGATCTCAACCCAAGAAAATGGGGAAACACATTTAAAAACAATTACATTTCAAAAGACCCATATATGCCTAAATAAAAAAATATGGACTAAGATATATTTTGAAAAAACACTCAACCCAAAAGATGGGGAGGACATCAAAATAATACAATTTGAACTAAATCCATATCATATAAATGAAACCTAGCATAAGATAAAATAATCAATAATCTCAACCCAAAAATCAAATGGGGAGAAAATAATAATTGATTAATGGAATGAAAAACCCCCCTGCCGCTGGGATTGTGGACCTTCCTCTTTGACATTTGGCAAGTTTCCCTTTCACTGGCACTCGACTGAACTCTTGGATTTGGAAATAGCTATCTTGGATTCAATTTCATGGCATCGACATAATGAGGTAGACTTCATTTGATTTGTGCATTTGATCTAGCTATCCTTTGAAATTCAAGGGCACAGTTGGTATTTCACTTTATTTGAATGCAATATTATTACGATCTCTGCATATTATGGTTACATTCTCTGTTAATGGCACTATATTTCTATTCACTGTATCAATGAGGGCACTGTCATTTGCATTGCTATTTGTGTTTGATCATTGCACTGGTAATGCAAGTTTAAAACTAGGGCACGACCATGTATTTTACTTCTCTCTATTTATGCCGTGTCGTAGAGTAATATTTGATTTGATATTATTATGGTGGGCATTGGCGGTATTTGTCTCTACATTTTCTATGGCATATGCTAGCTTAGGGAATCACATTTATATACCCTCTGCTTCTTTTGTTGCACATTTATCACTATTTGGAGCACTGATTCTATGGCATTTATAATATGTTGATCATATTGGCACATTCACCAAAATATGTATTGGATTCTCTTATCTCCCTTGGTATCCCTATTGCACAAGTTCATCTTTTGAAATCTATGGCATGACATGTATTTTACTGGCACTGTATCTTATTTCACCGTGATAGCATGTGGTCCATTTATTTCACTGTCCATGGCACTTGTGAGAACCAATGTTCCTCGGTTATTAGAGTTTTTGTTTGCATTTGAGCGCTCGAGCCTGCAAGCTCTATGTTCATCATGGCACCATTGCAGGAGCTAGGGCATCGATACTGTTAATGCATTGCTCTATTATTTATTGTTTCATGCTCGGTGAGTGCACAAATTTTGTATTTCTTATTGAGGTGCCTACGAGCTATGACCTACATAATTGTTGATTCTTCATTTAGATGAGCTGCTCTTCAACATCATATTCTTGACTGTCATTGTCAGCCATTATCATGGTGTTGGTGTCCAAAATGATGCTTATGCTCAAAAGGTTGCCAATATACCCTCAGATGGATTTTAGGAATGGTTAGCTCCAAAATTGTTATGAGGTCTTAGGGTAATTGGACCAACTATAGGGACAAGACTTCCCTCTTCTACTTCTGGCTTGGCAAAACCAAGGTGGGTGCACCTAACCCAGCATAAAATATACTTCACACACCAAGGACTGGGTTCATATAACAGATGACTGGATAGTAAGAGGGTACTAAATGATAACCACACATTCATTGACTTCTCTTTACTATGGGGTAGGACCTTACACAACCAAATACTAAAAATCTAAAGGATGGTTCTTAATCTTATATGTTTGAATCATAACAATCTAAGTCAGGATATGTCAATAAGGAAATACTCATCTAGGCCAGTGCCTCATCCATTGGGAAAATTTTCTTAGATAGATCACACACACACACTAGCATTATATCTGAGATTCGAAGCCATAAACACATCTATAATCTCCTTTACTACTTATATGAAATCCTCACATAGACAAGAAATAGACCTATGTCTCATTTAAAGCATAATTTAATCTAATCCTTGATTAGAACTGAAGAATGAAGACACATACACAAACAAGTATGCAGTGAACTAGAAAGTTCAAAATCTATCTGCAATGACACAGAGGAGAGATAAGAGTCATATATCTATATTAAGTTTGAAGAATCCCTAAGTGCATACAATCCATCTAAACAAACAAGCTTGCAAACTACAACTTAAACCTGCAACTTTCTCTCAATTGTTGACAAAAGCTAAATCAGAGCATTAGAATTTAGACTGGGCATAGGACTCAAAACCAAAAAAGCTTGAATACCTAACTCCCAATGTTACAAAATGATCATGAAAATCCCTTTATACCAGGGTTACATTACAAGCACAATGATCATTTGAGATTTCAAAATTTCAAAATCACCTAACCCCACTGAGAAATTAACATAGACATGACAAGGGGTTAAGCCACAACAAGAAGCTCAAATAGTCCAATCAACCAGTTGCAAACACTTCTCAAGCCAAGATTGTAATCATTCCTCATGGTACAAATCCCTCTGCAAACAACCGTTAAGCACCCTGGACCACACTACAAATCATTTCTCACCAAATAGGGTCTTTTCTGCATTCAATTTCGGTCCTTCCCGGTTGCTGGAAATGTTCACAGAGATTCAAAAATGAAGGCAAACGGTCACAATGCACTCGTGGGCTTCAATTTTTTTAACCATTTACCCCCAGCTGCGCAGCTACATGGTCACAAACCTAACCGCCATAGGAAACGGGCTCCAACATATGCTTGGTCGCATGATCACATAACCCAGAAATGGGTTATGCGAACATGCAACAGCCTACTAACCACTTGCCTCGGCCTTGCAAATAATCTACCAAGCCTTAGACCTAGGCCCACCTGGGCCCACGTTCAAATCCACCATCCTGCCAGCTTGGACCAACTAGAAACTACCACAACCACCTACCAACGGGACCATCGAGCAAATACAGATGGGCCCCAGGGACACGTGGTGCCCTGTCGCATGATCACATAGCCTGGAAATGGGCTATGTGAACATGCGACCACCTGCAGACTGCAACCATCATCGCAACTGCCACCGCAACCACCACAGCAATCGGGACCACACCGTTTTCCACCAATGGACCCCAAGGACACATGGCAAGTGGTCGCATGATCACATAGCCAAAAATTGGGCTATGCAATCATGTGACAACCAATCACAGGCTGCCACATGACCACTTTTGATAGCGGGCCCACAACGAACACACCCATCGACACCCAATCAGACGGTGGGTGTATGATCACATGGGGTGAGAATATTCCATGTGACACATGCCGACCGTAGATCTTTTTATCTCTGACATCGGGCCCCGCTGACAAGTCTGACAAGTCACCGCCACATGGACCAACCGGAGATGAGCCTTACCTTTTAGAGGATCAGATGGTTGTCATAAAAGCACATAGCCTTGACAAATCCTTTGCACTTTAATGACAACCATTGATGCTTTGACACGTCAGGACCCTCTGACCAATCCGAAAACTAGGTCCCACTACATGTCGCACTTGTGCACTAAGGCAAAGGAGACCACCAGGTAGCTGAACAGAACTGGGACCCATATGGCTAGGTGGCAAGCGGTCACATGATCGCATGTCAGAAAAGTTTGACATGCGGCATGCGACAGCCAATAAGGAAGAATCTAGACCCACCACACGGTCAGACCTACATAGTTAAGACAAAGTCAAAAACACACAAAGTTTTCGGCACCAAAAGACAAGTGCACTGAAGCTTGAAGGCAAAGGGTCGAAAACAACGTAGGTTTTCAGCAAAAGATAAAAAACACATAGGAATAACGACAGACTGAAAGGTGACAGCAAAGCTGAAAACAACATGGGTTTTTGAAAACACTGCATGTTTTCGACACTGTGGCAAAATTTTAAAGTTTGCTTCCCGCGGACCTCAAAATTTTAATAACTTTTTGGGTTTTGCACATTAGCAAACGCGACCTGGGCTGAAGCATGGTGACACATAAAGAGCATAGGGCAGGACACTTGACAAACACATTGCATGGAACAGGCCAATTTCATAAGATTTTCGCTATGACAAAAAATTGGCCTAACATATGACACACGGGTGAATAACATGCTTCGACTCGACTAGGTTTATTGAGGCATGCTGTCACTGCTTTGTTGTATACACAACCCACTTTTAGCTAGGGCATCAATGGCGTTGTTTGTGAATCTTTGCATAGCCCGTGCCCTACTATGACTGTTAATTGCAATCTGTGACTAAGGTGTTTGCTGTCATGGCTTGAT
The DNA here is from genome assembly GCA_027943335.1 of Chamaecyparis obtusa. Taxonomy (NCBI): domain Eukaryota; kingdom Viridiplantae; phylum Streptophyta; class Pinopsida; order Cupressales; family Cupressaceae; genus Chamaecyparis; species Chamaecyparis obtusa. The sequence continues at coordinate 208,126 of BSBK01010187.1, read as the reverse complement.
GCTTGAAATTGGGGCATTGTTGTTGTTATCTCCATATATACTTGGTGCCTTGAAGACCCAAGCCCACCATGCTCTCGGTCTTGTCTTGTATCATGCCATGATACTCATTATTTCCATGTATTCCATTGTTTCTTCTTTGGAGCCTGTGCACCATTATGCTGATGCTTACTATAGATGCACTATGATTGTTCATTGAATGTTGACTGGTGTTAATAGCACATTGTGATGTTGTGGCTCAGTCACCCACTGATACCATACTGTCACTAATTTACCAACTGTAGTCTTTTTACTATTGGCTCATAATGCAGATTTTGATTATGTTAATGCATTGAGCTTAGCTTTGAAGCACTTTTATGTTGTACCTTCTCTGAACATATGGATTTATGTACCTTTAACATGCTGATGATGAATGCTTCCTGCCAGTTCCTTGTTTTGACCATGCTCCATTTGATTTGGCTTTATGATCTCAGAGTGTCCCACTGACACTATAATTTTACTAAATTCCCCCCACATGATTCAGTGCCTCTCCTTGAGACAGTTAGGGTTCCCAGAAACTCTGTGGGAATAGAGCTTCTGACAACCCTCACCGGTTCAATGTAGGGTACTAGGAGACACAATACTGATCATGGGTGTTGTAACCTATATCTGCACATGGAACAAACACATTAGTGAAAACAATGGTATTTCTTTTATTTCCAGAGCCTCCTCATTGATGTACGTGCCCTGAGCACAACCCCTGTTAGAGGTGTATAGCTGAGTGCACGTATGCACGCTTGTAGATAGGTACTATGATACCAGGCATTGCTTAGATTTGAAGGATCTAACCCCTTTCTTTTCTCTCCCTTTGCAGGTTCAAGATCACAGGAGCACACCGGGAACACAGTGGAGACAGACTCATTACCAGACAATGTTTGGTACCCCTGCATCTATGCTCCTTATTATGTATATTTGCACTCATTTATGCAATTCTAGCAATGACTATGCTCACGACATGTGTGAGCTTAGATAGATGTTTCCTTTTGAGTTCTTTCCTTCTATACAACATATTCAAAATATTGGCATATGTAATCTTAGATGCAGTTTATCTCTTTTCCCTTTCATGTACTTTGCAATGAAAATGAACACAAATATTAAGCAAGATCACTTAATAACACAAACTAGGGTACATTAGCTCATCTAGTAACTAGGCCTCCAAAGGGGTAAAAATATGACAACAATTAATATTTGCACTCAATTTCTTTTTTCCTCCTTGTTGATGTTTATAGCTTTGATCAGATTAAATGATCATAATATTATATGCAATATATTAATATATATAATGATGAATATTATTATTATATTAATATACATATTTATAATATTGAATTAAACATCATTAATTGATATTATTGTTATGCAGATAAATCAAATGAAATATTATTAATATGCATATTGATATATATAATAATAAGGATCTTATTATATATATCAATACTATATATATTATATAGTTGATAAATTATATTATTTCTCATACCGATTGGCTTAAATAAATTAAGTAACATATCTATATTGTAGCGATCATGTATTAACTCTGTTCTTTTAAATACCGCAGCCTTCACATTATCGGGTTACTAGGGATATCGGTTGCCTTAGTTTTGACTTTGCACAGTGGCGGCAGTATTGTGACCGTTATGTATTAATAGTCATGATACTATCATGACTGTTAATACATAACAGTCACAATGGTAACTATGTGTTAAGTTAACTAATGCAATGTGTACAAATCGATAATTATATTGAACAGTCATGTCATTTCTGTATGAACAGTCACATCACTTCTTGGTAGTTTAATATATATATATATATATATATATATAGATATTCAAATATGTAGATTCAATCAATAACCAAGGCAATTGAAATCTACTGCATATATATTCAGTTTACATTTTATCTTCTGATTTCAAATTATTTAACATGGTATTAGAGCCAGGTTCCTTCGTTGAAGTCTAACCACTTGAAGGAAGATCCGAATAGATTAAAGGAAGATCAAGATCAGTTTTTATTTTTTAAAATCTCAAAATGGCAAATGGAATGAGACTAGAAGACCGACTTGAAGGTGCCTTCGATTTTGAATCATGGAAACTTCGAATGATGTTAGTATTAAGGAAGAATGACTTGAAGTCAATAATAGAGAAACCTCCTCAATCTAATGAAAATGATGAGAAAAATAATTGGGAAAAGGACAATATTAGAGCAATGGAATTATTAGTAGATGGAGTGAAAAATCATTTACTACCTGTCATCACAAAGTTGGACTCTGCTTATGACATGTTCAAAGCCCTAGAAAACATGTTTCAAATAAACAACACCAGCATAATTCTTACTCTTAAAAATCAACTCTCGAATATTAAAATGAGTAATGGAGAGACTATTACTTCATATTTTATGAGGATAACAGAATTAAGGAATCAACTCTCTTCTATTGGTCACATTTATGATAATAAGGAGTTATCTATGATAACTCTAAATGGGCTCCCTATCTCATGGGAAAACTTTAGACAAGCAGTAAGTGCTCGCACCAAACTCCCCAAATTTGATCGACTAAAAGCTAACTGCATTCAAGAAGAGTACAACCTGAAATCTAGAGGAGTCTTGGAATCCACTAAAGAAGATGTTCAGGCTCTCGTCACTGGTTCAAAAAGGAAAAAGGGCAAGAAGACATATGGTCAACAACCGTTCAAGAAACCAAGAGACTACTCTTCAATGCAATGTTTTAGATGTGACAAATATGGTCACAGCGCAAGAAACTGTCCTGATAGACTTAGAATGCAAGCTTCCCTTACTGAAGTAAATAATTCAAATATATGTTCAGAGAAATGCCTTCTCTAAATGGAATTCAAGATACCTTATGATTAAGAGGGAGTTCACTATTGAAAGTGAAACACTTATGAGGTAAACTTGTTATGATTATTGATTATTATGTTAAAATTTTATTTTATAATTATGGGCCCTGTGTAAATCATAAGGAAGTGACGACTTCCAAATAATTTATCACTTGTATTTGTTAAAATTATTGGAAGGTGACGATCTTGCAATAATTTTTCTTTTGTAATAAATATATCTTGCTTGTGGATAGAATCGCCGATAGAGGCAATCCACTTTGAAGCTCATGAGTTGTGGATAGAATCGCCGATAGAGGCAATCCATACAGGAGCTTGTGGATAGAATCGCCGATAGAGGCAATCCACTTTGAAGCTCATGAGTTGTAGATAGAATCGCCAATAGAGGCAATCCACATAGGAGCTTGTGGATAGAATCGCCGATAGAGGCAATCCACACCTTAGCTCATGAGTTGTGGATAGAATCGCCGATGGAGGCAATCCACACAGGAGCTTGTGGATCGAATCGCCGATAGAGGCAATCCACCTGAGAATTGTGGATAGAATCACCGATAGAGGCAATCCACCTAAGAACTAACCCTCACAATTTATGAACTTATTGTGAGCTGCATTTTATCTTCTCTAGCTAAGAGGGAGTGTTGATGTTTATAGCTTTGATCAGATTAAATGATCATAATATTATATGCAATATATTAATATATATAATGATGAATATTATTATTATATTAATATACATATTTATAATATTGAATTAAACATCATTAATTGATATTATTGTTATGCAGATAAATCAAATGAAATATTATTAATATGCATATTGATATATATAATAATAAGGATCTTATTATATATATCAATACTATATATATTATATAGTTGATAAATTATATTATTTCTCATACCGATTGGCTTAAATAAATTAAGTAACATATCTATATTGTAGCGATCATGTATTAACTCTGTTCTTTTAAATACCACAGCCTTCACATTATCGGGTTACTAGGGATATCGGTTGCCTTAGTTTTGACTTTGCACAGTGGCGGCAGTATTGTGACTGTTATGTATTAACAGTCACGATACTATCATGACTGTTAACACATAACAGTCACAATGGTAACTATGTGTTAAGTTAACTAATGCAATGTGTACAAATCGATAATTATATTGAACAGTCATGTCATTTCTGTATGAATAGTCACATCACTTCTTGGTAGTTTTATATATATATATATATATATATATATAGATATTCAAATATGTAGATTCAATCAATAACCAAGGCAATTGAAATCTACTGCATATATATTCAGTTTACATTTTATCTTCTGATTTCAAATTATTTAACACCCCTCATTCTATCATTACATCTAAAACTAAAAGAAATGTGTGAACATGAAACAACATATATTGGAAATGATAAGTTTCCATGTGTTAATAATGACTCCACTCATTGGACAATATGTAATCATTGTAATCTAAAGTCTCACCATAAATAATTTTCATAACAAACAACTAGCTCTCAAAAAATCTTTTGTTTCATGGTTAATAGATTTATATAAATAAGTGTTTATGTATTTTAAAATTATATTAAAAAAATATTTTGTACAAAAATATCATAAATTAACTAATGTATCTTCTATGCATATATCAAATTATTCTCTCTAATATATTATCTTATATATAATTTCCTATTGGTGTAACCCTTGCACCTTCTTTTAGCGCAAGCACTAGTTTTATTTCAATTAAATTTATGCACGCAAAAGTAACATTTTATTTGATTTATATATTGTGTAATAGAGAAAGTAAAATGATACTATTAAGTGTTACATTATATTTCTTAACTAACATTAAGCACATGTCTAATGCGGTTTAAACATCACCCTCTTTCTATTTAGGAATGAGTTGTAGGTGTGTTTATAAAGCATTACATTATGCTAACTTCTTATTAAATCAAACTATCTAATGAGAATTAACTTCCAATTGATTATTTATTAAATCCAACACTAATTGTCTTTATTAGAATATATAAATATTAATTTTCCAACTCCCTTTTAAGATTTACGTTACCCAAATAATTTAAAAAAGGATAAAAAACACATACATTGATACATGGACTCACTATAGTAGCCTATTTAGAAATCTACGAAAACATCTTCATCAAATCTCTTTGTTCATCTAGAAAAAATTAAATTGCTTATTTCCAAGCAAATATCTTAGTCCAATTAAAAATTAGGTACCTAGTTAAGAGTAATCAATCCTTGCAACCAACTACACATCTCACATCAAAACTCTATATAACACAAATATAATAAAAAATTAACTTTGCATTGTTAGAATCGACTCAAGAAAGATAACAAACTATGAACAAACAAAAATTTGCAACATTAGAAGCTTACATGGTTTTTGATGGCCCTTATTATCCATCTGGTTCTTTTCCCTTTAACTGATAGGTCCATAGATACCTTTAACTCTGCACTTTTTCATGTCTTCGTTGTTGTCATAAAAATGTATTTTGTACAACACAAAAAATAAACTGCTGTCATTTCTCCCGCATCATCCTTTCTTCCTTTAATATCATCTTATCCATACACCTCCCGCTTCCTATTGAAATTGTTTTTTATTTTTAAATTTGTTAATTTTAGACTGCAAATATGGATGACCCCTTTAACTCCCCATACTTCCATCTTCTCTGTTGTATTTTTGTCCTTTATTTCCTACTTCCTCTTTCCTCCGATTAATTGTAAATAGTTATACTTCATTAAATATACTAATTAACTGAAATTTATATTTAAAAAAAATCATCCCACATTTTACAAATTTCTTCTATAATATGAAGATCAAATCAAGCTATCCTATATATAACACAAGAAATTGCATAAACAAAAAAATGGAGATATGACACAACTGTTTACCACAACATTAAAGATAAATTTCTTTGTTTGTACTTTAACATAGTTTACCTTTGTATTGGTAATACTGATGCTTACATCATCGTATTAGGTCGACCTGAAAATCCATTATAATTCTTCAACCACGCAAGACAAATATTTTTATTCCATCAATAATTTTTATAACTTTTTTCTGGTTTGTTGGATGGAGTTTATATTTTACCATACATTGGAAATGGGGGTAGTTCAAGAGGACCTACGGTGCCACCATACATGGTTACTGGATAAGTGAGCTGAACATTTGGTACCTCTGCTTCTAATCTCAAAATGTGCATCACTTTTCTCATGCTCGGTCTCGCTTTCGGAAGTGGATGACAACACAACAATCCCAACAGAAGCACCCTCTCCATTGCATTTGCGTCAAAATCTCCATTCAACCTCTCATCTGCTGCTGTCAAAAGCTTTTCCCGCGAATGAAGATCCCAAACCCATTCCACCAGTCTCCATCCGTGCTCCTCCAGACGGGAGTCCACCACCCGCCTTCCACAAGCAATTTCCAGACACACCGCTCCGAAGCTGAACACATCCCATTCTGTGCTGGGCTTGCGGGATACCACGCATTCAGGTGCAATATATCCAACTGTTCCAGCTATCACAGTCGATGCACCATTTCCAAAATTATCTGCAATTAGTCTTGCCAGCCCAAAATCTCCAAGCTTTGCTCTGTACTCGGAATCTAACATTATATTGCTGGTCTTTACGTCCCTGTGCACCACACGCTCTTTGCACTCCTCATGAAGATAAACAAGGGCGGCTGCTACGTCACAAACAATAACATACCTTCGACCCCAATCCAAACAAGTGCCGGAGAAAATGTGCTTGTCCAGACTTCCGTTTGGCAGGAATTCGTAGACGAGAAGCAATTCGCCCTTTTGATTGCGGTGGGACCATCCCAAGAGCTGCCTTACTGATAATCATAACCTCAGAGATGTATTCCTTTTTGCCTTGTTTGGAACGTTGAGATACTCTTTTAACGGCTACAGATTCTTTTGTGCCAGGCAAGACGCCTCTGTAAACATCGCCGAAGCCGCCCTCTCCAAGCTTTTGTTCATGGCTAAAATGACGAGTTGCAGCGCTGAGCTCAGCATGAGAGAACTTGCGCGGTCCTTCGGTAAAGCATTTGTCCATCTCAATGTCCACGTCCTCGCCACTTTTATTTCTGAAATACCACAACCTCGCGAAGAGGGCAAGTCCAGCGACTATGAAGAGGCAGGCGAAAACAGATATTAGAGCATAATCTTTTTTCCTGGGAGTGTGAATATAGAAAGAGTTAAAATCCCAAGAAAAAAGATAGTGCCGTTCCAGTGAATTTGCAGTGGAAGCGGAAATGCCGACCTTGATTTTCTGGGGAAGAAACTTTGTGAGGTCAATGTCATATGATAAAATTGGTGTTTCTGGTTTTTGTTTATTGGTCGTAAGAAACACATGAAGCCTCTTTCCTATGCCGTCATAATCCACCCATGCATCCAGTTTGCTTTCTCTAGGAATATTGATTCCTAATTCATCCCACAAGGATACATATGCCTCAACAATAGAAAAAGAGGAAAAATGAAATAAAAAATATCAGATTAAATAAAGAAGAAAAGAATGATGAAAAAACTAATAGCACAAGGTAAACCGATTTGAAACATTTAAAAATTGAAGTCCTTTTAGGAGCAAATTTACCTTCGAAACAATGCTATTCACATTGATTCCCACGTGGTTATCATCTGGGGCAAACGGATCATTTCTGAATGTGTCGAACTCCACGGCAACAATTTGATTGGAAGAATTTCCATCGGTGGTCTGGTTAAAGAGACCAAGCCATTGGCCTGTACAATTTTCTGGCGGCTCAGCGTCGAAAGGGGCGAGGAAGAAGGCAAGCCCATCGCCGTATTGGAGTGACCGATAATCGCTTGTATGGTTATGTCATCCCTTTCGATATCATATTACACCACGTCAATTTCTTTATCGGAATTAACTCCGACTTGCTGTTTGTTTTTCAATTCTTCATACCTCGCAAGCACAGGTTTTATCATTTAATTTCTTTTAATAAAAGAGAAGGGCCAAAAAAGAAAATTAAAAAAATATTAATAGATTACATGTTATTTTAGAAACAATTTAAATGATAAATAATTGAGTAATTTAAATAAACTTTTTAGAGATCTTATTAATTTTTTAAATAGATATTCAAATATTCTACAAACTAAAATTATTGAATAATCAAAATTAAATTGCTTTTTATTCTTTGCCATTGAAAGTGACATTGGCATATTCCTTCCTTTGTCATAATGTGATGATTTATATTTCAATCCTTCACACACTTGAGCAAATAGTACTCTAATTCCAAATGATCAATAGTACTTAAAATAATTTCCCTTTCTCATATTTAAGAAAATGTATATACATAATTAAGACAAACTTTTTTTTGATTAGTAATAGTTGAATATTTTTATTTAAAGAGAATCATGTTTGAATCTGGTCCGAATCAACAGTAGTTACAAATGAGAAATAACTCTCCATGAAATCAGCAGTAGTTACAAAGGAGAACTAGCATAACAAAAAATGTGCAAATTGTTTAATTCTTGTTGATAACTATAATTTTAGACTAATTATTAAATTCCTTAAGTTATTTATATAGTTTTAGAAATTAGAGAAAGTATTGATATTTTTGAATAAATAAATAAGTTATTAATTACTTTTTTAAAAGGTTAGTAAATATTTATTTATCAAATATATGAGTTGGCGAGGTAATGAATAGGGGACATCATTTCCAATATGAATATTTATCAATAACACTACAAAATGATCACAATCCAAGTATGACACTATGCTAATACTAATTAAAAACTATAAACTAACATACCTATCTTTAGAGGAATATAGGTAAAAAAAAACTCCAAAACTATCATATTTGTTCGTTATCTCACTTAAAAAATTATTCTAATACTATTATATTGCAAAATTATTGATTTTTGGATTATGAGGAAAAATATCAATGAAACAAAGACCTATGTAGATCTTTATGAAATCAGAGAGGATGAAGAGTTTAACAAATTGTGGAATATGGAACATCCTGTTGAAGCATATGACAATAGTGATATTGAAGATAATGATTATGAGGTTAATATGAATCTCACAACCACTCCAACAACTTCTATAGTTTGTGTAAATTTGAGTGGAGTTTACAAGTCCATGATACAACAATTTAGCACAGGGGCACTCATTATAGAAAAATCCATTTTACAGGTCATGGTGGTTTGGGTCCCAAAGGAGAAGGCCCTTAGTTTCCAATTGAGATAACATTTCCACCAAAATGTGGTCGCAAACTAGTCATTGGAGTTGAATCATCTTATTCATCACACAAAGGTACTACTCAGTCTCATACCCATGCAACTTCATTTGTGAGACCTTCAAGTTCAAATCCACCTTCTACAGAGACTCAAACTCAACCAGAACCACTAACAGAACATGGTATTCCTATTGGCGATGAATCAAGTGCCACTACCACTGGTGGAGAATTTGGGAATAGTATTCCTACTAGTGTTCAATCAAGTGCCACTTCCACTGGTGGGGATGGCATAGGTACTAATACTAGTTGTCTTGAACTAGTGCAACTGCAACAACAACTACAAGATATTTCTAACAAAAGGCCAATGGTAGTAGATATTATATAGAATCCCAATGATCAAGGAATTATAAAGAAGTGAAAGGTTATGACAATTATAACAATGCCAATGGTGAGTACAAGTTCAACTATACCAATTTATACTCCAAATCATTTGGTTGCAACTTCAGAATAAAACCATCATAACAATCCAAAAGCTCCACGTGCTAGTGAAAGTGGTACATGATTAGGAATGGTTGTTGCTAATCCTCAAAATGCATTAGCTAGAACCACATGCATAGGTGGAGGAACATACATCATTGCAAAGGCTATTTCACTTTTCAAACATTCAATTGTCTCAACAACCCCAAATTTTTGTTACAATGAATTTGTTAATAATTTTGTACAAATGAGAAATATGAATAGACAAAATAAGAAGATATTGAAGAGGGATGCAGTTGTTGTAGCTCGTGATGAAGAACCTGCGTCGAAAATGATATTTCCCACTTATTACCCAAATAAAGAAATGATGGAGTTCATGGTTGTTATGCCCTAAGCTAAAGATAATAGTCCACTTGAGAGTCAGATATATCCATCTGAATTTCATGTGAGGACTCTACAAATGGATTTTTCTAAGATTAAAAATGTGGAAAAAATCAATGTGTGAAAAAAGACCAACCAAGTGATCTACAATTCATTGCTCAAGGTGGAGAGAGAGAAAAGTATGCTGGAGAAAAGAATAGAAAAATTATAGGAAGACATGGAAAATGACAGAGAAAAGAGGAAAGCAATAGATAAAAAGTGCAATGAATTACAAAGAAGGATGAAAAATTATCCCTCTAGAGAAGAAATTGCAGAGAAAGAATAGATGGAGATAGAACTGAAGGAAGTAAGATAAAATTGGATGAAAGCAATGAAAAACTTAAGGATAAAAAATCCACTTCAAGAAGATTATACAAAAGAATGGAGTCTTTTGTTGTGGTACACAAAAATTTACAAAAGAAATTCAAGGATGAGAGAGAAAAATCAAAATATTGGAAAGAGAAAGCAGATGAAATAAGAAAACATAGTGAGCACCAATTGTCACAATGGAGAGAAGAGCTAAAAAACACAAATGCTTCAATTAAAAATTCCCAAGATAGCTTTAATGAGAAAGTAAAAAATATAGTGAAGCATATAAAATGAGACATTTGGGGAAAATAATGTAGGGGAGTGAGATTTGTATGAATGGTTTGAATTGAATGATAATCTGAGAGAAATTTTTGGGAAGCTCAAAGAGCACATTGTGAAGAATAGATTTCTTTATTCAAAAGAAGATATTGCAAAAAAGATTTTGCAAGAAGTCTACACAACTAGTGACAACCATTTGGCATCCAAGGGAATTAATAGCTGTGTTTGTGCCTCAGTAGGGACATCATCTATCATTCAAAAATTTCACAATTTGGTCATCAATATTTCTATTAGCTCCTCTAATAGAATTCACTACCTCCTTAATTCTACCACAATATTGAGAAATATTTTCACCTTCTTGCATTTTCATTTCATCACTTTCAGATTTGGCTCTCAGCACATTTGTATCTCCACCATAGATGGTTACAAGAGTGTCCCACATTTTCTTTGCAGTTGTGCAGTTCTTGATATCTTCAAATTCAAGATAGCTTAGGGTAGATGCAGTGTCCAACATTGCTTGATTGTGTTCTTATTTTGTTTTCATCTCCTCGGTAGTCAAAGGTTCAATAGGTATAACATAGTCATGTTCCACATAGTATTTCGCCGAATCACCAATACCAGCTAGATGTAATTTCATCAGACTTTGCCATGCAGGGAAGTTCTCTTTGGTCAACTTTGGTACCTCCTTTTTGTACATCTTGATCATTAGCTTCAAGTGCCTTTAAAATTTTCTCTGTAAGAACCAACAACTCTGATACCAATTGTTAGAATGATTTAGAATAATTGAGGGGGGGGGGGGGGGGGGGGGATGAATCAGTTATCCTCAAGTCCAGATACCAATTGAAATTTTTAGTACTTCAACAACTCAGATCTAATCAATAATTTAACTCGGTCTCTATAGCATATATCATAAACATATAACATGCTTTCCACTGTCCAAAAGTAATTAACTTGTAGATAATAAAGCTTTCAACAACATTCACATCAAAATCATTCACACAAGTATAACACCAGGATTTATAGTGGAAATCAAATTTGGGAAAAACCACTTTGTAACATGCTACTAATTTTCACTCTTCAGAAGTGAGCTCTGTGAGAATCTGACCTGGTTAAAGATTTAAATACACATTGTTAGGTGTGACCCTGTTAAAGGATTTAAAACACTCTATCAAAAGTGTCCTGGTTAGAGGACTTAAGAACATCCTATTATAATGTCACCTTGATTAAAGGATTTATAGAATGACTGTTAGGTAAACCTTGATAAAAAGATTTAGATTGATATAATGGTTAGAAAGTAGGAGTAGGTTCTGATCTGAAAAATATACAAATCACTTTGTAAATACAGATCCACTTGACACATAAGCTGATTTACTGACAGACCTTCATTTTCATCTCCATCTCTGATCTACTCGGAATTCGCTTCAAGCAATCACCACAATTTTGTTTAGCTTTTTCTCAACTTCTCCTTCAGCCTTCTGCTTAGACTTATTAGTCAATAACATCAACCTCTTCCACATCCTCATTAACCTCACAATTTGGTTTTCTTGATACCTCTTTGATTAGGTAGATCAATCTTTTGCTACTTCATCTCCTCTGTACATCTTAGGTTTAGGTCAAATTCATCGAATCCTTCCATCATTATGTTCTTCATCTTTTCCTTCTAGATACATCTCCAAAATTATCTTTGAACCCAAAACAAAATGATTTACCATGCATTAAATGCTCCATACAATTCATTAATAATGTCAACATGTTTTACATATCCCAAGAATTCAACTATGTCGGATGGGATTCTCAATTCTTTCTCCAAATGTAAATTACTGACACTTGGTCAATACTGTGTTAATCTCCTTGGTCATCACTAAAAATTGTCTTCCTTAATAAACACCATCTTTTCTCGGTAATTTCCTATCGCTCGACAATTACTGATGTTCAGTCAAAACTAGATTTACTTAGCATATGCTAGCACTGGGTCGACACTAACATCACTCGGCTTAAACTAGATTTTTTCACTCTTGCTCGGTTAAGTCGACCTTTCTAGTCTTTCTTCTTACTAGATAAACAACACATTACCTTGTCAATGTGCCAACTAATTAAGTACCCATTGAAGTAACACATAGCTCAACCTTTCCTTAGGTTCTCTTGTTCTCTCCTCTTTTTAAATCCTCTTCATCAATAAAAAGATATGGTACTCTCCTAGATAGCAACTGTCTTACTAGTTAAGGTTTTACATCAATGACAATATAACAATTGTTACAATTGTAGTTTCCAATAGATCATTTTGTTGGTACCATCCCCACCAGGGTTTTCCCTTGGCCATGGTTTCCCTAGTTCATAAAATATGGTGTTATGTGATTCATTATGTTAATCTTGATTTTAGTTTTTAGTACTTTACTATATGCATGTATAAAGACATTAATTGACATCCTTAGTTGGGCAGCAAGTTGTTTAATCATTATAACTGATTCAACCCCCTAGTTATACTAAGGGATCTTTACTTTCTAACAATAAGAGGGAACAACATTATACATCCTGGGAAATAATCTCAAAAATATTAATGGAACCTAAAGGCAAGGGTTTAATGTGCCAATCGTGTGTAACCACAATGATTTTCTACAATAACGGGGACATTTTCTTTCCTTGGGGTTTCAACACAATGACTCTTATTATAGTGTGCCTCAGGCGAGGTGGAAATTCTCTCTTGTCCCATAGCTGACAGGAAAACCTATGGAATCCAAGATAGCCAACTTTTCCATCATCACAGAATCTCCTACTCATATGCACCTAGTTTGCATCTGCTTAGATAATTATATGTTATATATGTTATGATGTTATGTTCAATTACGTAGATATTTATAGTCATATTTAGTGTTTTAAATCCAAGATCAGTAGCATCAATTAAAACCTAGAACCCCTATAATATTATATTTTTAAAAATTTAGGCTTGTTCTTATGTATTTATCATATTTATATCAAATTTACTATGTATAACCCTCTATGATTTCTAATTACAAGACCCTTGTTAGGACTTGTATAGATCATAATGTTAGATATTTTTTTGGAAAAGAACTCTAAAAAATTCTATATGATTAGGTATCTATAATTTGGACATAGTTATACTGAACCATCCTTAAAATAAAGAGAATGGATATTGATATTTATACATGCTTAAGTAAATTCATTCTATTCTATAGTTGAATGAGTGCATGGTAATCTTCTAAATAGATAAATATTTTTCAACAGTTTTTGGGGACCTATTTGGCCTTGAGAAGGTTTAAGGATCATCCCATCACATCATGATATACCTATATAATATCTATTAAAAATTCAAGTGATTTTATTGTGAATTCATTTTTATATTAAAAAGAATAACTTATTTTGCACATTGAAGAAAACCACAAGGGTGATCAAGTTTTTAATCATCAGACAATAGATTTAGACTATAGAATTTGTGTTATCTTTCATTCAAATGATATTTGGATTTTTTTTTTGGCTCCTATCACACTCTTTATCTCTCTAGAAGTGTAATCTATGTACAATTAAAGGAATATTACCATTTTTTGTATACTTATAGATTAGAAGTTTCCAGCAAATTGTAAGACGTTAGGAAATGACATAAAAGTTTAAAACCTCAATTATCTATGATAAAATGACGGTTTAAGTAAGGCTGATTAAAAATAAAAGTTTCTTGAACTATTAGAATAAACTGTAGTGTGTCTGTGCCGGATGAGCTTTGGAAATTGGACGAGTAGTGGAGTACTCTGTCAACACAATAAAAAATTGCTTAGTTATGTCCTCCCTTTTGATATCATATTTCTCGACGTCAATTTCTTGTTCGCAATCAACTCCCACTTAATGTTTGTCTTTCAATTCTTCATACCTCGCAAGCACAGGTTTTATCATTTAATTTCTTTTAATAAAAGAGAAGGGCCAAAAAAGTATTTAAAAAAAAATTTAATAGATTACATGTTATTTTAGAAACAATTTAATTGATAAATAATTGAGTAATTTAAATAAATTTTTTAGAGATCTTATTAATTTTTTAAATAGATATTAAAATATTCTACAAATTAAAATTATTGAATAATCAAAATTAAATTGCTTCTTATTCTTTGCCGTCTGAAAGTGATATTGGCATATTCCTTCCTTTGTCATAATGTGATGATTTATATTTCAATCCTTCACACACTTGAGCAAATAGTAGTCTAATTCCAAATGATCAATAGTATTTAAAATAATTTATGAAGATAATTTCCCTTTCTCATATTTAAGAAAATGTGTATACATAATTAAGACAAACTTTTTTTTGATCAGTAATAGTTGAATATTTTTATTCAAAGAGAATCATGTTTGAATCTGGCCCAAATCAACAGTAGTTACAAATGAGAAATAACTCTCCATGAAATCAGCAGTAACTTTACAAAGGAGAACTAGCATAACAAAAAATGTGCAAATTGTTTACTTCTTGTTGATAACTATAATTTTAGACTAATTATTAAATTCCTTAAGTTATTTATATAGTTTTAGAAATTAGAGAAAGTATTGATATTTTTGAATATATAAATAAGTTATTAATTACTTTTTTAAAAGGTTAGTAAACATTTATTTATCAAATATATGAGTTGGTGAGGTATCGAATAGGGGACATCATTCCCAATATGAATATTTATCAATAACACTACAAAAGGATCACAATCCAACTATGACACTATGCTAATACTAATTAAAAACTATAAACTAACATACCCATTTTTAGAGGAATATAGGTAAAAAAATTCCAAAACTATCATATTTGTTCATTATCTCACTTAAAAAATTATTCTAATACCATTATATTACAATTAGAAATTAAATAATTATTATACTATTATATTGCAAAATCACTGATTTTTGGATTATGAGGAAAAATCTCAATGAAACAAAGACCTATGCAGATCTTTATGAAGTTGGGGAGGATGAAGAGTTTAGAAAATTGTGGAATATGGAGCATCTTGTTGAAGCATATCACAATAGTGATATTGAAGATAATGATTATGAGCTTAATTTGAATCCCACAATCACTCCAACAAATTCTATAGTTTGTGCAAATTTGAGTGGAGTCGACGAGTCCATGATAGAACAATTTGGCATAGGGGCATCTGTTATAGAAAAATAGGTTTTACAGGTCGTGATGGTCTGGGTCCCAAAGGAGAGGGCCCTTAGTTTGCAATTGAGATAACATTTTGACCAAAACATGGTCACAAACTAGTCATTGGAGTTGAATCATCTGATTCATCACACAAAGGTACTACTCAGTCTCATACCCATGCAACTTCATTTGTTAGACCTTCAAGTTCAAATCCACCTTCTACAGAGACTCAAATTCAATCAGAACGACTAACAAAACATGGTATTCTTATTGGCGGTGAGTCAAGTTCCACTACCACTGGTGGAGAATCTAGGAATAGTATTCCTACTAGTGTTCAATCAAGTGCCACTTCCATTGGTGGGGATGGCATAGGTACTAATACTAGTTTTCTTGAACTAGTGCAACTGCAACAACAACTACAAGACATTTCCAACGAAAGGCCAATGGTAGTAGATACTATACAGAATCCAAATGATCAAGGAATTATAAAGAAGTGAAAGGTTATGACAATTCTAACAATGCCAATGATGAGTACAAGTTCAACTATACCAATTTATACTCCAAATTGTTTGGTTGCAACTTCAGAATAAAACCATCATAACAATCCAAAAAATCCACTTGCCAGTGAAAGTGGTACATGATTAGGAATAGTTGTTGCTAATCCTCAAAATGCATTAGCTAGAACCACATGCATAGGTGGATGCACATACATCACTGCAAAGGCTATTTCACCTTTCAAACATTCAATTGTCTTAATAACCCCAAATTTTGGTTACAATGATTTTATTAATAATTTTGTACAAATAAGAAATATGAATAGACAAAATAAGAAGATATTGAAGAGGGATGCAGTTGTTGTAGCTCATGATGAAGAACCTGCGCCAAACATGATATTTCCCACATATGACCCAAATAAACAAATTATAGAGTTCATGGTTGTTATGCCCCAAGCTAAAGATAATAGTCCACCTGAGAGTCAGATATATCCCTCTGAATTTCATGTGAGGACTCTCCAAATGGAATTTTCTAAGATTAAAAATGTGGACAAAATCAATGTGTCAAAAAAGACCAACCAAGTGATCTACAATTCATTGCTCAAGGTGGAGAGAGAGAAAAGTAAGCTAGAGAAATGAATAGAAAAGTTACAGGGAGACAAGGAAAATGATAGAGCAAAGAGGAAAGCTATAGATAGAAAGTGCAATGAATTACAGAGAAGGATAAAAAATTATCCCTCTAGAGAAGAAATTGCAGAGCAAGAATAGATGGAGATAGAACTGAAGGAACTGAGAGAAAATTGGATGAAAGCAATAAAAAACTTGAGGATGAAAAATCCACTTCAAGAAGATTATACAAAAGAATGTAGTCTTTTGTTGTGGCACACAAAAATTTATAGAAGCAATTCAAGGATGAGAGAGAAACATCAAAATAGTGGAAAGAGAAAGCATATGAAATAAGAAAACATAGTGAGCACCAATTGTCAGAATTTAGAGAAGAGCTACAAAAGACAAATACTACAATTAAAAATTCCCAAGATATATTTAATGAGAAAGTAAAAAATACAGTGAAGCATATAAAAAAAGACATTTGGGAAAATAATGTAGAGGAGTGAGAGATTGTATGAATGGTTTGAATTGAATGATAATCTGAGAGAAATATTTGGGAAGCTCAAAGAGCACGTTGTGAAGAATAGATTTCTTTATTCAAAAGAAGATATTGTAAAAAATATTTTGCAAGAAGTCTACACAACTAGTGACAATCATTTGGCATCCAAGGGAATTAATAGCCGTGTTTTTGCCTTAGTACAGACATCATCTATCATTTAGAAATTTCACAAACTAAGGGAAGGACATGAAATTTTGGAGAAATATGAGAAAAAGATCAAGAAGCTGAATGTTGGTTTTCTGAATGCTATTGAGACATAAATGGAATTCATTGGAAGAGAAGATTTCAAAAAATTGTTGGAGGACAAAATGAAGTTTGAATTAGAAAACCTTTCTAAGGACACAACTCATCATAGCTTTCTGAATTACATCAAATCATTTGCAACTTTGATAGCAACTAATGATGAAATAGTGGTTTCAAGTCAATCTTCCAAATATGCATTGCCGACAAAGTTGCAGGTGACTCACCATACTTTAACATAATTTGAGCTTCCATCAGATGTAGAGTGTACCACCCAATAAAAACTAGCACAAACATGTCATCAATCATAGTATGTAAAATTAATTTCAAGGTTTTAAGCTATAATGCTATTCTCTATATGTAATTTGTCACGACTTGAATTAAGTTCTAAGTTTGAACTTTATGTTTTGAACATGATAAATGTAGTAGTTGCTAATTTTCTAATCTGACCTATGATGGTCATAGATACTTTTAGAATTGTACAATTGTAATGAGGTTGTGATATTGATTTTGATGTTGAGTCTTGAGTCTTCACATGTTACAAATTGACCTGAAGATGTTGTTTCTCCCTTGTTTCTATAAATTAGAATTCGAGGTCATTTGCTAAGGGTATCATATGTATATACTTTGAAAGAATTAATGAAAATATCAACATATCTAAATAAACATAAATCTATCAATTTTAAATAAATACATTATGCTATTTTATTATGTTATTTTGTAGCTGAAAATTTAGAAAGTTGAAAAATGCAATTGGAAATCAATATTCATTGCTTGCAAAAGTTAACAGACACATAAAATATCATAAATTTATCAACCATAATATTACAGTAATATGTTTTTGTAATATGAAGGATGAGATATAGTGAAATGAATAATAAATACCTAGGAACTGGTCAGTGCTAGTGCTAAATCTCTTAAAGTTGCCATTCCTCAGGTCAACAAATCTAGATATTCCTTGATTCTTGTTTGTGTAACTGTTCTCTTCACTCTAAGTTTGCATATCTTCACTGAACTGCATCTTAATGCTACTCTAGTACACGAGTCAACTACCCCAGTGGAAGTTTGGTTTGAAGTGTTTCCCAAACCTCTTCTTTCACTTTTGGACCACCATATTTTCACTACCCTACCATAAGTAAAACTATTGACTTCATACCTAGCTATATAGATTCTCAAACAATTTTCCAAATTCTTGTCTAGTTTATTTCTTAGCTTTGATTTTAAGAACCCAAAAGAATTAAAAACTCAGTCATCATCTACTGAACCCAATATCATGGTAAGACATAAATTAGAAAGCTTGAAATATTAAGATATTGAATCAAGAAACACTTTGTTGTGACCTAGAATTGTCCAAAGACTTGTTATTGACCCCTTTTAATGGGGGTTCTCCATTAGGTCATATTGATCCCCTATTACATTAGAAAAATGACTCAATTTCTCTCTAAGAACATTTTTGTTTACAATTCCATCTATAGTTACTCCATTGATTTATTTGGGTTGGAAAAATTACTTTAAATCAGAGTCAGTATCTTAATTTTAAAATCATCTGAATTGTTCAGAGACCAATATTGAGGAAACATAATAGACATGACTTCAAGAAGTTTCTCAAGAGAGAATCTGATTCTAATCTTGAGGAAAGATCATAGGCAATTTTCTTCATAGAAGTAGTTACAAACTCGATAATATTGGTAAAATTTTCCATTGAGACTCTTTCTAGTCGCTTCCTAGTTCCTTAGGATCGAAAGTGGTGAAGTAGTGCATTGGTATCTCAACTCTGCGTGCAGTGGCACATAAATCCCCATTTTCATTGACCTGTAAAAATTTATCAGGATTTTCCAAATCTATGAGTGTCTACCACTTAGAAAATTTTACATTAGATAATGTTGGTTGAGATTGATAGAGATTATAGAGGGTCATGCATGTCATCTTATGCAAATTAGTATATTCTGCAATATACATAGCTCATTGATGGGGATTTTTCATAATATCCGTCGTTTCCTCTAGCATGGGGAGAAGAGATACTGAAGTTAAGAATGTCTCTATATTACTTAACCTCTGAAGAAGGTCAGGAAATTTTGGTTGTTCTGATTCGTCCTGATTTGTGTAAAATAGTCCAATCAAGGATGGATATTTTGAAAAAAATTGATGCCCTAGTCCATCCAAAGAGATCCATTCGGTATCATTATCCTTAAGAATCTTGTTCCCATTAGTTATTCCATCAAAAAAGTATTGAAATTCCATAAATCATTTGAGACTTCGATATAAGTGTGAGTAGAACTCTCCAATTAAATACTCAATTTTTTTACTAGAGCATATTTTATCACAATTCAAAAAACTAGATTCATTTTGTGGGCCATGCAATGAATGCTAGTAATGAAGGGTGTAGAAGAAGTTTCCATCTTTGTGCAAAGACTATTCTTGTGACCTTGCATTACTGAAGTTCCATTTGCTACAAGACACACCTACTTTTTGGCAATCATCATGTCATCCATACCTCCATATTCAATTAAAGAACTCTTTACTAGTTGAAATAAATTTTCAGTTGTCACACTAATGTTCATTATAGAAATTGATAGTAGATGAGGTTAGCGAGCATGATTCTGTATAGTGTAAATATGCATGTATACCCACGAAGTATTATCTAAATCATAACTTTGTCTAAATGAAATGTAATAAACTTTGACTCTCTTATTTTTACCTTTACATCTTCTTTTTCAACCTCAGCAAGACAACTTGTCCATTCTCATCCACTTTTTACACACTAGTGACTAATAGGATAGTTAGGAACTTTAAAAAATTGTAATAAGCCACTCATTGATAGGTAGTCTATCATAGCATGTCCTCTACTCAAAATATATAAAAAAACACTTAACTGAAGAGATTTTCCTAGTTTTCTTTTCCAAGAAAAGCTTCAATGAAGCTTATCAGCATTCCTAACATGCTTACATTCCTCCTTTGTTTCCCATCTTATCAATGATTGTTCAAATTTATCTACCTTTTTCTTTTCGTAAACTTTACCCATATTCTTTTCTATGGTGTCAATTCTTAGCTGCAACCTCTTTTCCTTGTTATATTTCCAAGTACAAACCATACACCTGAATTCTAGTGGAGGATCACCTTCAATTGGATTCGACACTAGTTTGATAAATGGATACTTTGATGCCCAAGTAATTTTAAGATTCTTCACTGACAGATCCCATGCCCTATCCTTTTTTTATTTGGATTGATCATTCTTTGAGTTAGATTGATCCTTTTTTTTAAATTTGGGTTGATCCTTTTTTTATTTAGCTTTTCCTTTCCCCTTCCATGCAGTATAATCTGTAGCATTATCATCCAGGTTAATTATATAATTTTTGCTAACTTGGGTATCTACAAGAAAATCATAGATTTAAGTTCATCATGATCTAAGATATTAGGTTCGCTACCTTATTAAATATGTAGTGAAGGTTGTAAATCTTGTACTTATACTTATGATGATGTACCTTCATGATCTTCACTAGAATCTTTTCCAAGGGAAAATTATGAAGACAATGTTCTACATTTTTCTGGTCTCTCTTGGCCTTCCCCACATTCAAGATTCCTACCCTTCTTTCTTGTTGACATCTCTAACAAAATAAAGTCTGAAAAAGATAACAACATGTTCAAGAAGTAATAATAGAATATATGATTCATTGGCCCTATGAACTACAATATATTGAGGTTTCTCAGGTGACCATTGACGGTCATGGGTCCCCACTAAATAAAAATAAACTCAACAATGAAAACAGATCTAGAGATAATATTATAACACTTCAAAAATATGATCACTTACCTTTAGGTCAATAACAATCGCCAATGCAGTAAAAAAAAATGGTTGTTCCTGGTTTGAAACTTTTCTAATGATCTGAATTGAGAGCTCACTTCTCAGAACTAACCAAATTGTGTAAAATATGATCTTTGAGATTGAATGTATTTATACCAATTCTTATTTGGGGAATTCGGTGGGAATTGTAGATGGTATACAAATACTTGGAAAATTTTGCTTAACTATAAAATGTCTTATGTAATTTTTGAGGTGATTATGGCCTATCCAGTTAATTAAAAATTATAATAGAGTTGGAAAAAATTGCGGTGAATTGAGACAATCATCCACTAAATGCTAGGTGAATTTGGGCCCTCCTCCAAATAGATCTTTATAACACTATTGGTGAATTATGGTTGTTGATTAAGACAAGCTTTGGAAATTGTAGCCAAAAATTATGAATTTACCATGTTAAAAAATTATATTTTATTGGTGAAATCATGATAGAGATACAAATAATTACATAAAATGATGGGTGATTGGCCCTTGCCTTGGACCAAATATTTATGAAGTTTGGGCGAAGTGGCCACCCCTGATAGGTACATTTATTTTTTCCATTTTCTAGGTTAGGGACGTGAAATATTCACCATTAGTGAATATTAACCACTAAAGTATACCCAGGTGTATCATAATTTAAAATAGAATAAATAATAAAATTAATATAACATGAATTTATTACTTTATCTCAAATTGTTTTCACTTAAAACTAAAAGAAATGAAGCAAAATATATTGGAAATGCTAAGTTTACATGTGTTAATAATGACTCCACTCATTGGACAATGCATACAATCATTGCAATCTAAAGTATCACCATGAATAATTTGCATAACAAACAACTAGTTGTACAAAAACTCTTTTGTTTCTTGGTTAATAGATTTATATAAATAATTGTTAATGTATTTTAAAATTAAATAAAAAAATATTTCTCTCGTGAATATTATAATTTAAACTAATGTATCTCCAATGCACCTATCAAATTATTCTCTCTAATATATTAACTAATATATAATTTCCTATCGTCGTAACCCTTGCACATTCTTTTGGTGCAAGCACTAGTTTTATTTCAATTAAACTTATGCACACAAAAGTAAAATTTTATTGGATTTGCGTATTGTTTGTAATAGAGCATGTAAAATGATATCATTAAGTATTATATTACATTTCTTAACTAACATTAAGCACATGTATGATGAAGTTTAAACATCATCCTCTTTCTATTTAGGAATGAGTTGTAGGTGTGTTTATAAAGCATTACATTATGTTAGCTTCTCAAAAAAATTAAACTATCTAATGATAATTACCTTTTAACCAATTATGTATTAAATCTAACACTTATTGTATTTATTATAATACATAAATATTAATTATCCAACTCCCTCCTATTACCCAAATAATTTAAAAAAGGATAAAAAACACATACATTGAAACATGGACTCACTATAGTAGCCTATTTAGAAATCTATGAAAACATCTCCATCAAATCTTTTAGTTCATCTAGAACTACCTAAATTGCTCATTTTCAAGAAAATGTCCCAATCCAATTAGAATTTGGGTACCTAGTTAAGAGCAATCAATCATTGCAACCAACTACACATCTCACATCAAATCTTTGTACAACACAAATATACTAAGAAATCAACTTTGCATTGTTAGAATTAACATCATGAAGATAACAAACTATGAACAAACAAAAATTTGCAACGTCAGAAACTTACATGGCCTTTGATTGCCCTTATTATGTAGCTCTCTCTTTCCCCTTCAACTAGCAACTCCATCTACCTTTAACTCTTCATTTTTGACATCTTTGTTGTTGTTGTAAAAATGTATTGTGTACAACACAAAAAAATAAATTGCTGTCATTTTTCCCACATCATCCTTTCTTCACTTAGTCTTCTCTTATCCACACACCTCCCACTTCCTATTCAAATTGTTTTTACTTTTAAATTTGTTAATTTTAGAATTCAAATATGGGCAACCTCCTTTAACTCTCCATACTTCCTATCTTCTCTGCCATATTTTTCTCCTTTATTTCCTTCCCCCCTCTTTCCTCCAATTAATTTTAAATAACTATACTTAATAAATATACTAATTAACTGAAATTTATATTTAATTTTTTTTTATCCCACATTATACAAATTTCTTGTATAATATAAAGATCAAATCATAGTATCCTATATATAACACAAGAAATTGCATAAACTAATAAATGAAGAGATGACACAGAACTCTTCACCACAACATTGAAGATAAATTTCTTTGTTTTACTTTAACATAGTTTGCCTTCATATTGGTAATACTGATGCTTACATCATTGTATTGGAAATGGTGGTAGTTCAAGAGGACCTACGGTGCCACCATACATGGTTACTGTCACAGGCTTTACTAATAACATAGCTCGGCCCATCAGCATTGCAAGTCTATTGCCTCAAGACTGCAGTCTTCCGCCGCTTCCTAATTTGCCCACATCGGTTCTAAAAGCCTACAACGTTGAAGGGAAATGATACCATACAAAATGAATGCAATGCGGAATGCATTCACACACAGTTGGGCAAGCTTCAATCATTCATTCATGAGATCCGTTACATAAATAATGCAAAGCTCCGCTGGAAAGGGAATCTAGGTCGCCCAGTTACAATAAAAGGGTTAACAGAGTTAACCTATATACACAGAAAGTCTTCCCCAAGACTTAAGAGATCCGTTGCAGCAACAATGGAAGAAACGCGTCGCGAGCTAACACAGCTCTAGCAACACGGCAATGAGCCAAAATCCCATTCAGCTCTGCAATTAACTTCGATCCGCTTCAACTCTAACACTGTGACCTACAAGGAAATTCGAGCGCCGTCCGTCTTGCTCAAATCTCCAAGGCAAAAAAGAAGTCTATTCCCACAATAGAAATCCGCTATCAGTGACCTCCGCAACTAACAACAGCAACCTCTGAAAACTTACCAAAAGTTAACATATGAAGTATAAAGCTCAGCTTTATAATAATTCGAGCATGTTTGAAATCGGTGTCAGAAAAGAGCCGTTGCAACTCCAACGGCTGGGAAATAAATGAGGTAGAGGGCCGAACGGCTCCAAAATGACATCCTATCACCGAGCCACAATCTGTAGTACTAATCATGACTTCGCCAGACTTTTGAATGGCCCGCATTTTGCTCTAACAGGCAAACATTCGACCTCTGTCGTGACTTAGACCATTCTGCATGTCAGATTGCCGCTGCAGTCAAATGATCACCTGCACTGACTTGCGTGCAAATCACACCAAGTCTCAACTGCATCCACCATTAATGCAAGTAGTTGGAATCTTCAGTTCTGCAAACATGACTTGATCTCCAAGCAAGTCCTTCCTTGTCGTCTGCAACTGTCACCTCAGCTCCCAATCATGAGTTGCAACAAAACTAACACTACTGACATCCTACTGACAACACGCCAGATCACCTCTGTCGGATCGGCTTTGATTCCAGCTCGACTCGGGTTGCAAGTCAGCTCATGTCGATCGAGCTCGGCCAGACGACTTAGCTCAGGTGATCGCTTGGATCACCGATCCAAATCGGAAGTCGGCACCACTCAAGATACAGACACGGGTTGGAATGCAACTCGGGCAAGTTGCATTGGGGCTCGACCGCTGGGGTCGTTACATCCTCCCCCACTCAAACTGGCGACGCCCTCGGCACCGGTACACCTAGCGCAAAGGTGCACAAGAGGTCCCTTTTGACATTTCATTCCAGGGGAGTTGAGTTCCTCTCAAGGAACTCCATAATCTTCTCTTCGTCCCACCAAAGAGACTCGCCTTGCTCCCATGTGGCTTCATTCCGACTTGACCCTTCAAAGATCACCAAGAATTCTCTGAACACTCTTTTGCCACGACCCCGAGTCCGTATTGCAAGAACTTGCTCAATCTGCCGATTCGGATTGTCAAGGACATTGGCCGGCCCATGAACTGGGCTATTATGCTCCAAGCAATCCAAGTCAGGATGATGCCGCCTTAGCAACGAAACATGAAAGACTGGGTGGACACAAAGATGCAGGGGCAGATTCAACTTGTAAGTGACTTGATTAATCCACTTGACAACTTCAAACGGTCCGTCCCAACGCCAAATCAGTGAGGCACTCAATCCCTTTGGCACCTGAAATTGCCTCGGATCCATCTTAAGCAGCACTTTATCCCCCACGTTGAACTCTACCCGTTTCCTGTTCTGATCTGCATACCTCTTCATGCGGTCTCCAGCTCGAGTCAGGTGATACCTGGCTAGATCAACCCGCTCGTTCCACTTCTGCATCAGATCGGCTGCCTCGGCATCACTTCCTTGGTAGCCGCTCATGATGATGTGCGGTGTAAGTGGCTGTTGCCCCGTTGCCAACTCAAAGGGGCTGAAGTTGGAAGACCCGCTCTTCTGAAGATTGTAACTGAACTGTGCCGCGTCCAGTAGCCTTGGCCAATTGCCTTGGTTAGAATCCACAAAATGCCTTAGATAATCCTCCAAGACTGCATTTATTCACTCGGTTTGCCCATCGGTCTAAGGATGATATGCCGAGCTGATCAGAAGCCTAGTCCCAACCAGTTTGAAGAGCTCGGACCAAAATCTTGAAGTGAATCTCGGGTCGCGATCTGAAACCATGCTAAGTGGTATACCCCAGTATTTCACCACATATTTGAAGAAGAACTCAGCCATCACCTCGGCTGTGCATGGTTGGGGACATGGCACGAAAATAGCATACTTGCTGAAGTGATCTACTACCACCATGATGCTGGTGAATCCATCCACTGGAGGGAGCTGACTTATGAAGTCAAGACTTATGCTAGCCCACGGCCGCACTGGAACTGGCAAGGGTTGCAACAACTCACCCAGCCACTCATTGACCGACTTGTCCTGCTGACATGTGAGACAAGATCTCACATAGTGTTCCACATCGTCCCTCATACTTGGCTAGTAGAATCCTCTTTCCATAAGAGCCAAAGTTCGCTTCTGGCCTGGATGCCCAGCCCAAGCTGAGTCATGACATTCGTGCATCAAATCCTTCCAAAGTTCCTTCCACTTCAGGACATAGAGGCGATCCTGGGCATAATAGAGCAACTCATCCCGCATGCAAAATCGCCTAGTCCGACCAGCTCGGACTTGCAAAATGATTTGATGGGCTTGTGAGTCATTTTCCAGGCCCTCCTTCACCTTGTCTCAGATTGCACCAGAAACCATGATCTGACTTGAAGTCTCACCAAGTGACTCCAACGCTCCCAGCTGCTTCTTTCAGCTTAAGGCATCGGCCACCACATTGTGCCGACCCAGATTGTAAATGAGCTCAAAATTGAACTCCGCTAAGTATTCTTGCCACCGAGCCTGCTTAGGCGTTAACTTAGCTTGGGTCTTGAAATATGTCGAGCTGACATTATCCGTTTTCACCACAAACGGGACCCCTAGCAGGTAATGCCTCCACACCCGAAGATAATGCACCACTGCTATCATTTCTTTCTCATGAGCTGAGTACCTCCGTTCTCAGTCATTCAGCTTCCGTGACTCAAATGCCACGGGATGTCCGTCCTGCATCAGCATGCCTCCGATCGCATAATCCGATGCATCCATTTGGACTTCAAAAGATTCATTGTATTTCGGCAGAGATAGCACCGATTCCTCAGTCAGTCTGCTCTTAAGCAGCTCGAACGCCTCGATCTGCTTAGGCCCCCAAGTCCACCTCTTTTCCTTTTTGAGCAGATCAGTAAGAGGTGCCGCGATCTTGGAATAACCTGCGATAAATTTTTGGTAGTAGTTAGCTAAGCCCAAAAATTGTCTCACCTCATGCACATTTTCGAGCGGCTCCCAATCCCTGATGGCAGCTAGTTTCTCCAGATCAGGTTCGATGCAGCCTCGACCTATGATATGACCAAGGAACGCCACCTGGTCCTGGGCAAAAATGCAATTTTCCTTCTTCACAAAAAGGCCATGCGACTGGAGTAAACTGAACACCTCCGCAAGATGTTCCTCATGCTCGGCAAGTGATCTGCTATAGATCAGAATTTCATCTAAGTAGACAACCACACATCGATCTAGCAAGGGGAGAAATACATCATTCATGAGAGTGCTGAAAGTAGCCGGCGCATTCGTCAAGCCAAACGGCATGACCAGGAACTCAAACGATCCATATCGCGTTGCAATGGTCATTTTCTCTTCATCTCCATCAGCAACTCGAATCTGATAGTATCCTTGCCTCAGATCCAACTTAGTGAAGACCCGTGCCTCCACAAGTCGATCGAAGCTATCTGCAATTAGAGGAAGCGGATACTTGTTCTTAACGGTCAGCTTGTTGAGAGCTCGGTAATCAACACAAAGTCGCATCGACCTGTCTTTCTTCCTCTGAAACAAAATAGGAGCTGCATAGGGGGACCTTGATGGACGAAGGTAACCCGCCTCCATGAGCTCGGCTAGCTGCCTCCTCAACTCGGCCATTTCAGGACTTGAGAGGTGATATGGTGCCTTGGCTGGCGGCCTAGCTCCCGCTTCTAGCTTGATTCGGTGATCAACATAGCACCTAGGGGGTAACTCGGCTGGAAGTCGCTCAGGCATGACATCCGCATACTCGCGCAACACATCTTCAACAGCCTCCGGGTTCGACAAGCTGGATGACTCTTCGTCATCCCAGCCTCTGAGCAGAACGGCTAGAAACATGCCGTCTCCCTTCTTGCTCGCCCGCTTTACCGCAACAGCACTAAGACTGGGCTCCAACTGCGCACGACTCACTGTCGGCACAAGACAAGGCCGCGTCAGATCTAACATCAGAACGCACCCGAGGTGAGGTGCAATCACGGCAGCCGCTTGCCTTAGAAAATCCTGCCCCAGGATTAAGTCGAAGTCGTCCATTTGAATCACCACCAAGTCAGTTCCTCCTTGCCATTTTCCAACTCTCAGCAAGGCTCCATGAACAGCTCCACTCACCTTCCGACCAGGCGCGAACAATGCCTTGAAATCTGACTCCGCTGGTTCAATTTTCAGCCCAAGTGATTTGGCTCGACCCAAAGCCATGTAATTATGAGTGGCACCCGAATCCACCATGGTGAAGACTTTCTTACTCCCAAAGGCCGTCTCCATGTAACACAAGTCATAACAGCTCGCCGAGCTGGACGAAGCGCTGGGTGATCCCTTATCTTGCAGTGAGCTGATCAGCTGCAAAACACCCATTTTCGGCACCTTCTTTTCCTCAGCTCACACCGCATTTATTCTGACCTGATCTGGGCATTCACGGGCAAAATGACCCGGCTAGCCACAAATGAAACAGGAGTGATCTCGCTCTACTTTCTTGTCCTTAGCCGCCGCGGGGTCCTTGGGCTTTTTGACAGAATGACCTCCATTCTTCTTTGGCTTTGGCTTGGACTTCTCTTCTTTTTGGGTGGTAGACTGCTGATCTAGCTTGGGTCAGAAATGCCTTAGTCGCTTCCATCCTTCAAAATGAGCCCCTCCAAAACCCTTAGCCGCATCCCCTTTATAATCTAACAGCCCATCCGCAACAGCAATCGCCTCGGCAAGGGTTTGGACCTTTTGACACCTCAGCTCATCCGCTGCCCACGGCTGGAGATTCCTCATAAAGAGGTATAACTTCTCGAAGTCATTCAGCTTAGTACATTCCAAGTCGAGCGACTGGAATGCCTGCACATAGTCACGCAGCTTCCCAGAGTGTTTTAGCTCGTCAAAACGAGCTCGGGTAACCCAATCCGAGTTACCCGGCCAGAACTGATTCTGCAGTGCGGTCTTCAAATCGGCCCAAGTCTTAATAGACTCCACAACTTTGCCCGCACGTTCATCAACTAGATGAGTCGGCCACCACAGCTTAGCGCTTCCAGTGAAACAAGACCCCACCTTCCTGATTTGTGCTTCATCGCTTAGCTCCGGTGAGTTGGCTAGAAACTCCTCCACATCCCAGAAGAAGTTGTCTAGGGCTTTATCATCTCAGTTCCCATCATAAGTCCCAAGCTGACTAACAGGCTTTAACCCCTGCGTCCCACCTTGCAACAGCGAACTATGCAATGCTTGGCCATCTTTAAGAAACTTTAGCTCTTCTCGCAGTGCGTCCACTGAGTCACGAAGATTGGAGAGATCTTCTTGGACCACTGTGTACCCTGCTTCAAGACTGGCGATCTCCTCAGGGAAATCTGACGCCTCAAACAGTGAAATTCGCTCATCCAAATTTTTGAGCCAATCTCGCGTTCTAGGGTTATGAGTTACAGAACCTCGTCCGCTTCTCACTCCATCATTCCCGCCTTGATCTTCACCGCCTGACTCTTCAGGATCCGCCATGAAAATCGCTCAACTTGCACAACTTAGAACGAAAGTGGCTCTGATACCACATGTCACAAGCTTTACTAATAACACAGCTCAGCCTGCCGGCACTGCAAGTCTATTGCCTCAAGACTGCAGTCTTCCGCCGCTTCCTAATTTGCCCACATCGGTTCTAAAAGCCTGCAACGTTGAAGGGAAATGATACCATACAAAATGAATGCAATGCGGAATGCATTCACACACAGTTGGGCAAGCTTCAATCATTCATTCATGAGATCCGTTACATAAATAATGCAAAGCTCCACTGGAAAGGGAATCCAGGTCGCCCAGTTACAATAAAAAGGTTAACAGAGTTAACCTATATACACAGAAAGTCTTCCCCAAGACTTAAGAGATCCGTCGCAGCAACAATGGAAGAAACGCGTCGCGAGCTAACACAGCTCCAGCAACACGGCAATGAGCCAAAATTCCGTTCGGCTCTGTAATT
The DNA here is from genome assembly GCA_027943335.1 of Chamaecyparis obtusa. NCBI lineage: Eukaryota > Viridiplantae > Streptophyta > Pinopsida > Cupressales > Cupressaceae > Chamaecyparis > Chamaecyparis obtusa. The sequence continues at coordinate 177,914 of BSBK01010187.1, read as the reverse complement.
AACTTTGATCCGCTTCGGCTCTAACATTGTGACCTGCAAGGAAATCCGAGTGCCGTCCGTCTTGCTCAAATCTCCAAGGCAACAAAGAAGTCTATTCCCACAATAGAAATCCGCTATCAGTGACCTCCGCAACTAACAACAGCAACCTCTGAAAACTTACCAAAAGTTAACATATGAAGTATAAAGCTCAACTTTATAATAATTCAAGCATGTTTGAAATCGGTGTCAGAAAAGAGTCGTTGCAACTCCAACGGCTGGGAAATAAATGAGGTAGAGGGCCGAACGGCTCCAAAATGACATCCTGTCGCCGAGCCGCAATCTGCAGTACTAATCATGACTTCGCCAGACTTTTGAATCACCCGCGTTTTGCTCTAACGGGCAAACATTCGACCTCTGTCGTGACTTAGACCGTTCTGCATGTCAGACTGCCACTGCAGTCAAATGATCACCTGCACTAACTTGCGTGCAAATCACGCCAAGTCTCAGCCGCGTCCACCATTAATGCAAGTAGTTGGAATCTTCAGTTCTGCAAACATGACTTGATCTCCAAGCAAGTCCTTCCTTGTCGTCTGCAACTGTCGCCTCGGCTCCCAATCATGAGCTGCAACAATACTGACACTACTGACATCCTACTGACAACACGCCAGATCACCTCTATCGGATCGGCTCTGATTCCAGCTCGACTCGGGTTGCAAGTCGGCTCGTGTCGATCGAGCTCGGCCAGACGACTCGGCTCAGGTGATCGCTTGGATCACCGATCCAAATCGGAAGTCGGCACCACTCAAGATACAGACACGGGTTGGAATGCAACTCGGGCAAGTTGCATTGGGGCTCGACCGCTGGGGTTGTTACAGTTACTGGATAAGTGAGCTGAACATTCGGTACCTCTGCTTCTAATCTCAAAATGTGCATCACTTTTCTCATGCTCGGTCTAGCTTTCGGATGCGGATGAGAACACAACAATCCCAACAGAAGCACCCTCTCCATTGCATTTGCGTCAAAATCTCCATTCAACCTCTCATCTGCTGCTGTCAAAAGCTTTCCCTGCGAATGAAGATCCCAAACCCATTCCACCAGTCTCCATCCATGCTCCTCCAAACCGGGGTCCACAACACGTCTCCCGCAAGCAATTTCCAAGCACACCGATCCAAAGCTGAACACATCCCATTCTGCGCTGGGCTTGTGGGATACCACGCATTCAGGCGCAATATATCCAACTGTTCCAGCTATAACAGTCGATGCACCATTTCCAAAATTACCTGCTATTAGTCTTGCTAGCCCGAAATCTCCAAGCTTTGCGCCTCTGTACTCAGAATCCAACATTATATTGCTGCTCTTCACGTCCCTGTGCACTACACGCTCTTTGCACTCCTCGTGAAGATAAACAAGAGCTGCTGCTACGTCACAAACAATAACATACCTTCGACCCCAATCCAAACAAGTGCCGGAGAAAATATACTTGTCCAGACTTTTGGCAGGAATTCGTAGACGAGAAGCAATTCGCCCTTTTGATTGCGGTGGGACCACCCCAAGAGCTGCACAAGGTTGCGGTGTCTCAACTTACTGATAATCATAACCTCCGTGATGTATTCCTTTTTGCCTTGTTTGGAACGTTGGGAGATTCTTTTCACCGCTACAGATTCTTTTGAGCCAGGCAAGACGCCTCTGTAAACATCGCCAAAGCCTCCCCCTCCAAGCTTTTGAGCTTGGCTAAAATGATGAGTTGCAGCACTGAGCTCAGCATGAGAGAATTTGCGCGGCCCTTCGCTGAAGCATTTGTCCGTCTCAATGTCCTCCTCCTTGCCACTTTTATTTCTGCAATACCACAACCTAGTCAAGAAGGCAAATCCGGTGACTGTGGAGAGGCAGGCGAAGATTGATATTAAAGCATAATCGGTTTTCTTGGGAGTGTGCAAATGGGAGGAATTAAAATCCCAAGAAAGAAGATAGTGCCGTTCCATTGAATGTGCAGTGGAAGCCGAAATGCCGACCTTGATTTTCTGGGGAAGAAACTTTGTGAGGTCAATGTTATATGATAAAATTGGTGTTTCTGGTTTTTGTTTATTGGTCGTAAGAAACACATGAAGTCTCTTTCCTATGCCGTCATAATCCACCCATGCATCCAGTTCGGCTTCTCCACGAATAGGGATTCCGAATTCATCCCACAAGGATACATTTGCCTGAACAATACAAAAAAAGCAGAAAAAAATGTCAGATTAAATAAACAAGAAAAGATTGATCGAAAAAACTAATAGCACAAGGTAAACCGATTTGAAACATTAAAATACTGAAGGCCTTTTATGAGCAAATTTACCTTTGAAACGATGCTATGCACATTGATTCCTATGTGGTTATTATCTGGGTCAAACGGATCATTTTTGAATGTGTCGAATTCCACGGCAACAATTTGATTGGAAGAATTTCCATCGGTGGTCTGGTTAAAGAGACCAAGCCATTGGCCAGTACAGTTTTCTGGCGGCTCAGCGTCGAAAGGGGCGAGGAAGAAGGCAAGCCCATCGCCGTAATGACTGATAATCAGTTACAAAAACACGAAATTTAAAATAAGAAGTAAATTTTGCGAGAATAAAAGAGTTATCCCACAGATAAATTGGTTGGTTGTAAGTGATCCAGGAGAATGTCGCCTGGGGTTTGTCTCCATATGAGAGTTGCACGTAGCTCTTGCCCGGGGAGAGAAAGTACACTGGTGCAAATCTGGCGACCCCTTGCAGGCTGAAATTCGTTTGAGGAGGAAATGTGAAGAGAGGGGTTTGTGCTTGCGCTTGAAATGGAAAGATAACACCAGCAAACGCAAAACAAGAGCACACCAAGAGAAGAGATGAGATGGTTGCCATTCGGGCAATGAATTCCTTTTCTTCTGTCATTGTTGTAAATTATTTGCCAATTTATGAACTCCCATGGAGAGAAACGACATAAAGTTTAAAACCTCAATTATCTACGATAAAATGACGGTCTAATCGAGACTGATTAAAAATAAAAGTTTCTTGAGATATTCGAATAAACTGTAGTGTGTCTGTGCGGGATGAGTGGTGGAGTACTCCGTCAAATTGCTTAGTTATGCTATCCCTTTCGATATCATATTACACCACGTCAATTTCTCGTTCGAAATAAACTCCGACTTGTTGTTTGTGTTTGAATTCTTCTTACCTCGCAAGGACAGGTTTTATCATTTAATTTCTTTTAATAGAAGAGAAGGGCCAAAAATATTAATAAATTATATGTTATTTTAGAAACAATTTAAATGACAAATAATTGAGTAATTTAAATAAACTTTTTAGAAATCTTATTAATCTTTTAAATAGATATCAAAATATTTTACAAACTAAAATTATTGAGTAATTAATATTAAATTGCTTCTTATTCTTTGCCGTTTGGAAGTGACATTGACATATTCCTTCCTTTGTCATTATGTGATGATTTATATTTCAATCTTAAACACACTTGAGAAAATAGTACTCTAATTTCATATGATCAATAGTATTAAAAATAATTTATGAAGATAATTTCTCTTTCAAGAAAATGTAGATACATAATTAAGACAAACTTTTTTTTTCTGAAAACTTCGAAGCTAACACCTACTTGGATAGCTTTGTCTCTTCACTTGGAGCCACCTCTAAAGCTGGCATCTCCTCTTTCTCCACTGATTAAAATTTGCATGATTCATCCTTCCACCATGTCCTAGATTTATACACTCTTTTCTTAGGACAACTTTCTACCACATGTTTCGTTTTAAAAAATCTTTTACATCTGGAAGGAATGCCCTCATAATGCACTTGTTGTGACCATTCGCCATTAGTAAGTTTCAAAAAAATCTCTGCTAGGACCTGATTGTTGTAACATCCATTTCCACTTAAATGCATGCAAAAGTAAAATGAAAAAAATACTAGGATCCCTTATCCACACTCGTAAATTTTCCTAAAGAATTCCCAATAACTTCTAAACAAGATTCAAACCAGAACTGAAACGGAAGGTCTGAAAGTCTTATTCAAAGAGGGATCTTGTAATACCTCTCCTACAGTGATACTATGATTTGAATCCTTTCTATTATGGTTAGAACTATACACTCATGTTTATGTTTCATGGAGGATTATATGTTCATCAGATGATATTTATATGCTCAGTTATAGTTACATTGATTATATGTTTATGAGATCCTAGAAGAATGTATTAGTTTTACATGTTTTATTTAATGATTTGAATACTAACCCTTATCATAATTGTTTTATGGATACATATGTCTGATGTGTTTTCATGACTCAGGACGAAGTCGTAGTTACTCACTCAGTGAGGTCCACACGATGTATCGATCCTAGTCTTCTGCTTGCATATATCTGATTTGTATATCTATATGTATATGTATCTCTTCTTGGTGATGCAAGATTTGCAGGTACCGGGTATCGTCTCCACCTGGCTCCACAGGTCTGAGCGATCCCTTAAAAATCCTTGATCGTTGTTGTTGTCATGGAGATATCACCAAGCTTCACAAAAGAAAACCTTTATCCTTGATCATCCACCTTAGGTGGGAAGTGCCGGATCAGTTCCTGGTAGGGAGGTATTAGGTGGTTTATCAGTTATTAGGGTTTGGATCTTGTTCTTGCTGTTAGGGTCTGCTCAACCTTGTCAGTAGGTTGTCTATGTGAATCCTTGTTGGTCGATTTCTGTTTCAGTGACTTATCCCTGTTAGATTATCATGTTAGTAATTAGGGTCAAGCTATTATTTGTACCTTGCATCTTCTGGTTATATAGTTATAATGATAGTGATGCGAATAATAAGTTAATTGTACTATATGTGTCATAAACATATGGGTGCACACATATGCTTATGAACACATATACGTATATATACTTATAAGTATAAATAAATATATAATTTATATTAACAGGATTAACAAAATAGCACTAGCTTTATAATTGTTGATAAAAAAAATATATATAAATTAAGAAATAAATAAAATAAAATAAAATAATAAAATTGCCTTTGGTAACAAAACTAGCTAGCTAGGAGGGAGTTGAACTCAAGACCTCCTAGAAGTTGGGCTAGTTAGTTACCAATTGGGCTATGTGAATTCCTTGTGAGGAATTTAACTTAATTCGTTATTAAAGTTTGATTTTGACAATATTTTAATTAAAAATTAATAAAACTTTATTAAGGTGTACGGGAATGCAGTTGGAGAAGTTTCTCCCGTAGAGAAACTCCTCCAACTACCATGTTGGATATAAAATTTAATTACACGGCTATAGAAAAGGAGGGGAGAATAGCGGAAGAATTGGGAGAGTAGAAGGCTGGAATTTGGGAGTAGGGGACTGGAAGAGGTTTAGGGATTTCTTCAACCAGATCGTCAGAATCTAGCTTGGATCCTGCACCCAAAAATAAATTTAGATGTGTTAGATTTGTAGTGGAAATTAATATTTTGTTTTTTGCGGCAAAATTTTATAGGCACTTTAGTAGTATTAATGTTTGTAAAATTTATATTTATGTAGTGAAGAAATTAATAGTTCTTTTATTGCAAATAAATACTTGCCGTATTTATTTATATACATATATATATATTATATATATATATATATAAATAAATATTTATGTTTTACAAAATATATATATGAAGTTATAACTTTATAAAAATTAAATCATAAGTTCAATATATATTTTTTTTTAAACATTCGATTTTAAAAGAAAAAGAAATATTTTATAAACATTTCGATGTTTTGGTTAATAGGTGAATATATATATTACCTTTGATTTTTAAATGTTTCTTTTAAGAAAATAAAAATTTAAAGAAGAGTTTTTATTTCATTTCATATTATTCAATAAAAACTAAAATATTCATTTCTGTATGTTTGAGAATTAAACAGCATTAAATAAATATTTATGTTTTACAAAATATATATATGAAGTTATAACTTTATAAAAATTAAATCATAAGTTCAATATATTATTTTTTTAAACATTCGATTTTAAAAGAAAAAGAAATATTTTATAAACATTTCGATGTTTTGGTTAATAGGTGAATATATATATATTACCTTTGATTTTTAAATGTTTCTTTTAAGAAAATAAAAATTTAAAGAAGAGTTTTTATTTCATTTCATATTATTCAATAAAAACTAAAATATTCATTTCTGTATGTTTGAGAATTAAACAACATTAAATAATATTATATATATATATATATATATATATATATATATATATATATATATATATATATATATATATATATATATATATATATATATATATATATATATATATATATATATATATATATATATATATATATATATAGTATAAGCTAAGTTAAAATAAACTAAAAATAAAATTAAAAGAAAACATATGTTAAAACCAAAAAAAACTGAAAAAAATATAACAAAATAAAATTTAAAACAAAAAAATACATATCCGAACAAATGTTTTATTTTGTATATGATTGTGTGCGGTAGCAGGCCTGTTGCCGCCGGTACCCCGGGGGTACTGCACGGAGCGGGCCCCCTTCCCCTTTTTGCTTGTGCATTTAAAACAAAACAAAATTTTTGTTTGGATTTATTTCGGGTTAGCATTACATTTTATTATATATATAATATATGGTTAATATATTATATATATAATATAATATATGTGTTTTTTTATAATATTATGGTGTAATATATTATATTATATATATAATATGTATAATATTATATATATAATATAATTTAAGTTTTTATTTAAATTAAATTGGTATTATATTATACATATAATATACATTATATGTATAATATGAATTATATTTTGAAAACATGGTTTTTTTTTTATATAAGCTTAATATATTATATATATATATATATAATATATATGATATTATATATATAATATAATATATGGAGATATTCATTTTAAGACAACTAAGAGGAATATTAATTTAATGAGTAAAAATTATATTAATATTTGATTTATATATTGACAATATGGTGTTATATATATCTAATATATTATATGTATATATTATATATATACAATATATTAGATATAATATAATCCATTACATGGGGCAAACTTAGGAACTAGGAGGCATATTATTTCAATGGTTTAATAAATTTTAATTAAATTGCAAATATATATATTTGAGTATTTAGTTCCATACTTAGATAAATGTTAGGATGGAGACTAGAAAACTGAAAACAAAACCCTTGCTTCCTAACTTAGCAACAATTAAACCTGCCAAACTTTAGAACCTCCTAAGCATCCTAGGGTAGATCTGTTATAGTAGAAATGTTGAACATGTTAGTGGGTTGCTAGGAAATCCTAATGGGATTAGGTTAGGGTTAGGAAACCTAGGAACCCTAAGTGAGTGGCTCTCAGTGCGGGGCCGGGGCCCTAAAGTGGCTAGACTAGGATAACCGACTGATGAGTTAATTAACCAAGTGATAACCTAATAAAATTTAAGGGATGGGTTTAAAATATTAAAAAGATTAAATTGTGCCTCACCCATGCCATTAGCGCTAGGACAGGCTATGGATGGGAGTGGGAGAAGGTACCTATGCGTAGGTACGATCGAATGGCACTTGTCTGTACGAAAGGCATTCGATTCCGCATGTGCCTACTTGGGGGCCGGGGCCCAGTGTGGCTAGTACCAGGATAACCCAAGGGGTGAGGGCTATGCGATGACACTCACTTAGGTTGTTGCTTAGGATTTCCTACCCAAACCTTAGAATCCCTTGTGAAATGACTTTACTTGTGCAAAATGTTACTCAACCCTTTTGTAAGACCTAGTAAGTTCCTTCTTTGTGGGCTTGGTGTTTATCTCCTAGCACGGGGGGTGAAACTTTATCAGTTTCACATGGTTGGGTGGAAAATCTTTCTATCGAGGTATCTTGTGCAGATGTAAACAACTGAAGATTCATATTTGTTTGTGCACCTGTTGAAGAATGAAGACTTGTACTTATTCATGTTGTTGTAAATTTATGTATTCTCCTATGAGGAGTTTGAAATGTAATGTTAATTTCAAATGATGTAATGGGTAGACGTAGGAAAAGGGTTATATGGGATGTTCATTTAATGTATGTTGAAAAGATGTAATGTTGTTATATATCAAGTTATGTAAAATGTTGATGAATCATTTGTTGTACTATTGTAATATGTTAATTAGATGAAATGGAATTACAGTAATTGATTCTTAAAAGTTTTAGATGTAAAATTGAAAATGAATATGTTTAAGCATTTCCCAAATAGGATCTTTAAATGAAATATGTATGGGTAATAAATGTTTGTATTAGTTTATCAGTTTTCTATAAATTATACATTTACATTTAAGGGAACCTTGGAAAGAAGTTAGAATATGTTTTGTTTATTTGCAAACTTTAAAAGTTCAAAATTTTTCGTAAAACTCTACTTAGGTTTTCTTTTACAAAGTAAACCTTTGTGCATTTCCCTGGTTCCCTTGCGGGGCATGATAGATCTTTTTGAAATATTTAGTAATTGGGTTAAATGAAAGGTACCATGGTTTCAACAACAACTAGAACTTGTTCTCCTAGCTCTAAATGTAATCATGAAAGATCTTCTTCCTATCCTACTCTTTATCAAAGGTAACAACAAAGAAACCCTGAGCTCCAAGATGAATATGAACATTTCCTTCTAAAAGAGGCCCCCACCGCTCAGAAATCTAGCGATGCATCTCTCCAGGGGTGGGCCAAAAGTTAGGCTAAACCTCCCAATCAATCTTGTCTCCATTATGTAGTTCGCATTTAAGACTTCTTCTTCCTCAATCTCTTTATCCAAGCTCACTATTATTTTCTCTGACATTGGTTCAAAAATCTTAGCACTCAATACCTGCTCCATCTCCACCGACTCCATGTTAATGCCATTTAACTAGACTCTCCTCATCATCTCCATACTAGTACGATAAAACCCTTGACCGCCCCCAACAAGAGATGAGCTCATTGACAGACCAACAAAAGAGGGGCATTGTTCTTAAGAACCCTTGCTCAAGATGATTCCAGTGCTTCCCCTCAGTAATCCACCACGCGCAATGAATGTTTTTGTCCCAAACAGAAGCACAAGACCGTTAACCTTTGAAAAAACTCTAGGGGAACTAGCAGACGGGAGCACCATGCTTGAAATTTATCAACTTTTACATAATTATGACAAACTTAAAAATAAAGTATATCATTTATTATTTTCAAGTCAAAGTTTAGCATAATAAAGAATGTGCTATTTGTTTAGTTCTAGTTGATAACTATAAATTTAGACTAATTATTACAATCTTTAATTTATTTAAATACTTTTATAAATTAGATAAAGTATTGACATTTTTCAATAAATAAATAAGTTATTAATTACTGTCTTAAAAAGTTAGTAAATATTTGTTTATCAAATATATAAGTTGGCAAGGTAAAGAATATGGGACATCATTCCAAATATGAATATTTATCAATAACACTCTAAAAGGATCACAATCTAAGTATGAAACTATACTAATACTAATTAAACTGTAAAATAATATACCTATCTTTAGAGGAATATAGGTTAAAAATCCCCAAACTATCATATTTGTTCATTCTCTCACTTAAAAATTTATTCTACTAATATTATATTGCAATTAATATTAAATCATTATTATATTATGATATTGTAACTAATATTGAATTATTATTACTTGAAATGATTATATGATTATATTTTAATATAATCTTGTTAATATATTATTATATATTTATCATCGTCTTTCTGGCTTTGACTGAACCACGGAAAAACATAGAGTTAGTGTCTCCCTCTAGTAGCCAATTTTCCTAGGATTTATCCTTCTAATATAGTTCTTCTTGAGCAAAAATTTCCTCTAATTTTCCTTTAACTCCTTTTCTTTTTCATAATCATTTAAGAACACACCTCTCCAAAAACTTTTCATTGACGATACTAAGTTCTTTTATTGCCATTTTTTATTCAAATATATTTTTGAAACTCTCTTCATGTTCCAAACTTTTAATTTTTTCTTTATAAAATTAATTCTCTGCAGAAAACATAAATTCTTCGTTCCATTGTATATATATTTTTCTCTTCCTCCACCATTCTTCCAATTTTATGATTAAAGAATCATCTCTCAACCACATAGATTGAAACTTGAAGTATCCTTTACCTTTTCTATCATCTATACCAATTTGGAGAGGAATTGGGTAATGATCAGATATTGAGATATGAAAGACGTAGGAATTGAAAACCATATAATTCTCTAGCCAATGACTCCCTATTAGGAATCGATAAAGCCTTTTAGCAATGTATGTGAAACCTAACCTTTTGTTAATCCACGTGAATAGACCATTTTTTTGGAACAACATCAATTAGCCTTTTGTTCATCACAAAATCTCCAAAATCAAACATAAGTTTGTTGGCTTTTATGTTACCACCTCTCTTCTCTCTTGGATTAAGAATTGCATTAAAATTTATGCTCACTATAATTATCTCTCTACCTATATGCTCTATTTTCACTTTGAGAGTGTTCCACAAACAAGCTTTCTCCTCTATTTTATGGGGCGATACACATCAATGATATAAAAGTATTGACCCATTGTTTGAATGGTAACTTCATACATCACCCAATATTTTCTTGCATCCATTAGCAAATGTTTCAATTTATTTGCATCCCACAAGATCTCCAAACCTCCTAGATGCCAACAAGAATCCTTAAATACACCATCCCATCTCTTCCAATAATTGACAAATTGGAACTATGCCTCCTAATTAAATTGTGTTTCTTGAATCAATATGATGTCCATGATTTCTTTGGTTAAATAGCTCTTTATCAAGTACTTTTTGTTAGGGCCTCAGAGGCTCCTGTCATTCCAATATAGCAACCTCACTTATTCCCAAGGGAGTTCCTAGATCCCTTGGATTTCTTAAAAAAAATTGTGACACTCGTAAGGCCCTTTTTCGAGGTTTCATCCTCTCCTTTTTTACTATTGCATTTTTCACCCCTTCTCTTTTTAGATTTCCCTAGCAATTTTGTAGCCGATTGACTGAGATGTCTAGGTTCAAGATTATCTAGGGTATATTATGATGACCTACAACTGATTGAATAACTTGATGAACTAAAGAGATAGTGATTAGAGATCACTGAGCTATAAAAGTGATATGTAAGATGATTAAATCAGTCAATATGTTGTCATTGATGTCAACTAGTTTTGACTATACTTATTATGATAGTTATAATATCTGAACATCTGTAGAAGGAAGAAATGTTGAAGAAATGAGATATCTACAAAAGCACAAGATGGATATGATAGATAAGGATAAGGTATACATTGGGTAACTTATTGATGAGTCTATGGCATTATGTTGTTGACTTGAGCATGTTACATTATTCTATTACGAAGATGAGATCAGAATTGAGCAAGTTAATGTGGTCACTAATTGAAGATTTTTGTATACACCGAGTCAGTCTTGTGTATACCGAGTGACAGTAATAACCAAGTTTGTTATCATCGATGCATTTAGTATTAACTGAGTATGGATGAAAGCATTAAATGTTATAACAGCTGATTGAAATTGACGAGCTGGAAATTGCTTATGATTTCAAGGTAAGAGTTGAAGTTTGTTATAAGATCTGCGACTGAAAAAATTTAGAGATGGTCGAAGGGAAGAGAATGAAACATGTTATTGACACATCTGCCAAGGAAGTTTGAAGTGGAAAAATGGATGAAGGAGATTAAGAGGAAAAATCTAATGGCTGATATGAAAATAGTTTACACGTCTATTTAAGAGACAGAATTCATTGTTGAATTATGCCGAATGAATAGAGACTGCATAAGATTTCATGTGAAGGCCTTTTTCATGCATACCCAATCAAACTGGTTACAAACAAAACCAAGCTGAACTGCAGGCATTACTGAGCGTAAGATAATTATACACTGAGTGAAGTAAGTTGGAGGATATGATGAAGTGAATTGATTAATAATCAAAAGAGTTACAGTATTGACCTTAGCATAGATCTGAATACTTGCAAATTGATCTATATTTGAATCAGATCACTACTGTATCAGTTTAATCACTATTACAAAAAAATCTCTTAATCGAGTGGCTTAATAATCTTTTTGTATTTCCATATGACATTCAAGGAATGTTAATTCTTTTCTTGTTGACCCCATAGTGAATGGCGGTCAAAATTTAACTGTTAGTGATAAATCCTCTAACCAAGTCACACCTAACAATGTGCATTGTAACCTTTAACAGGGTTGGCTCCTAACCGAGTTCACTTCAGAAGAGTAAAATATTTTGAGTTACCGGTCCTAGGTGGTTTTCCCCTTAGTAGGGTTTCCATGTTAAATCTTTGTGTTATGTGTTATTTTTTATGATTATTTTTCTATCATACATTACATATTGCATATTTTATTAATCGGCTAAATACAGTTTTAGAAATTACTACTATTCGCTAAATGAATAGAAAGATAGATATCTTATCTTATCAAGTTGTTTAAGTTGTTGAAAAAGTTTGAAAAAGTACATCTAAGAGTTTGGGACTGTAGGATAACTAATTTAACTGATTCACCCCCCCTCTTAGTTATCTAACAATTAGTATTAGAGCATATTGGTTGCTTGGAGGAAAGTTTCAAGGACTTGAGAAAAATATCACAAGATGTATAAAAGGGAAGTGTTTAAGATGAACAAAGATAACTTCTTGACATGGCAAAGCAGAATGAGGCTTCACATTTCTAGAATTGGAGAATGTTCTCTTCAAATCCTAGACAATGGCTACTTACAACTGACTACTAGACCATTGATAGTTGATCAGCTAAGAGATAGACATGAACACAATATAACAATGATAGAGATAGTTGCTGCTCTATCTGATGCAGAATTTGAAGATATCAAAACATGCACTATAGAAAAAGAAATGTGGGACAAACTTGCACTAGTTCATGGAGGGGATATAAATGTGATGAGAGCCAGAGCTGAAATCCTTAGAGGTAGATTTGATGATGTGAAGATGAAATAAGGTGCAAACATCACACAATACTCTGATGAATCAAGGAGGTGGTCATTGATATTCAAGGAGTAGGAGGTGTTATTGATGAAGACATTGTTGTGAGTAAAATTCTTAGAACCTTTCTGCCTATCTATGCTATTAGAATCTCTTCTATTCATGAAATGAGATCTTCACTGAACAACATTCTTACACTTGATAGTCTAATTGGTAAGCTGACTCCTTTTGAGATGAATAATTATGATAACAATATTGTACTAAGTGTTGAGTCTACATTTATGTCATTCTTGAAGATTGGTAAGTCCAACAATAAATATAACATAAGAAATGAAAGTGGTAGTGATAGTGAAGATGAGCTTGAAGCACTTATGGCTAGGAGACTTTAGAAAGGTAAAGGAAGGTATAAAGGAAAGATAACTTTAGCATATTTTAATTATAAAGAGATTGGCCATATTGCTACTAGATGTCCTAATAGGAAAGATGAAGATAAAGAAATAACCGATCTAGTGATGGAAGGTTTGGTAGAAGAGATAATCGATATCATAGAGGAAACTAGAACTATGATAGAAGAAACAACCGAGACAACCAGGGCTACAAAGACAAAGGAAAGATGACATGTTACTTTGTTGGAGATAATAATGGTAATACCAACACCAACACTAATGAAGATATTGAGGTGGTATTCGTAGCAATGAAAGATGATTCAAAAGAAGAAGAAAGGTATGTATAAATAACACTTATATCTAAAGTTAGCAAGAATGATACATGGATTATTAATAGTGGCTATACACATCATATGACTGGTGATGAGAAAAAATTTGAATACCTTGAACATTATGATGGAGGATCTGTTAAAATGGGAAATGATACACCTTGTCTAGTGAAAGGAAAAGGATCTATCTTGTTGAATGATAAGATTAGATGTGAGAATGCATATTGGGTGAAATGAATTACATACAATCTATTGAGTGTAATACAATTGAATAATTTAGGTCACCGAGTTTCATTTGAAAGAAGAGAGGTAAAGATCTATGATGAAACCGAAAAGTTGGTCGGTACTGGTGAACAATCCAAAGGTAATCTATTTTATCTTGACAATGCTGAAACTTCTTATTTCTTGGCTAGAAATGAAGATGTGTGGATGTGCATAAGAGACTATGTCATTTGAATTTTGATAAAACATGATTAAGATCAGTAAGAAGAAAAGAGTTAGTGGTTTACCAAGTCTAACTAAACCTGACCATGTCATGTGAAATCAATGTCAGAAAGGAAAAATGACTAAATCTAGTTTTAAAAGAAAAGACTATTCTTCTAAAGGTAATTTGGAGTTGGTACATACCAACTTATGTGGTCCTATGAGAACTCAGAGTTATTATGGTGACAAATATTTCACTTTTTTTGTTGATGACTACTCTAGGATGATGACAGTTATGTTTTTGAAAGGGAAATCTGAAGCTTCCAAACTGTTTAAGTGGTATAAAGCTAAAGTTGAAAAGGAAACCAGGAAAGATTTAAAATGCTTAAGGTCTGATAGAGGAGGTGAGTTTATTTCTAATGAATTCACTAATTTTTTTAATGAGCATGGAATTAAAAGATAGGTTTCTACTTTGAGAACACCACATCAGAATGGTATTGCGGAAAAAAGGAATCGATCTATAGTTGACTGTGCTAGAACACTGATGATTGAGAAAAATATTGCACAAATGTACTGGAGAGAAGTTGTTAGCACTATTGTGTACACATTTAACTGAGTTCAACTAAAGAAAGGTACAAATAAGACACCTTATGAGCTATGGTTTGGCTACACACCGAATGTAAGTTATTTCAAAATTTTTGGAAGAAGATGTTACATTCTGAAAGATGATAGAAATGGTTAATTTGATTCTAAAGGTGATGAAGGAATATTTCTAGGATATTATACTAAGTGAAAAGCATACAAATGTTTGAACAAGGCTACTAACAAAATGATTGAAAGTGCTAATGTGAAAGTTGATGAGTTTGCCGAGAAGAATGATAAAGAAATCATGAAGGAACCAAAAGACTATGGTAGGTTTACATATATTGAGCATCTAGACTATCTACCCAAGCCACAAGGTGAGTCTACTAAGAGACAAGAAAATTCTACTGAGAATCAGCAAATGCAAATTGAGAACCAGGAATATGCTACCGAGGAAGAAAATGAGCCTAAGCCAAATGATGAGTAAAGAAGAGAGCAAGTACCAGAGAGATTTGTTAGAAGACACCATTCACAGAACCAAATTATTAGAGACAAGCAAGAGAACATGATGGCATGAAGTAAGTTAAGACAAAACACATGTTTAGTTTGTGAATTTGAACCTAAGAATGTTAAAGATGCACTTGAGAATGATGAATGGGTTAAAGCAATGAATGAAGAAATTGAACAGATAAAGAAAAACAAAACATGGACATTAGTACCGAGACCAAGTGATAAAAATGTAATTGGTACTAAGTGTATTTTTAGAAACAAGTTGAATTAGAATGGTGAAGTAACTAGAAACAAGGCAAGACTTGTATGCAAGGGATATGACCAAGAAGAAGGTATTGACTATGGTGAAACTTTTGCACCAGTAGCTAGAATTGAAGGAGTCTGAGTATTACTGGTATATGCTACACATAAGGATTCAAAGTATATCAAATGGATGTGAAATCAACATTTCTGAATGGAATTCTTGAGGAAGAGGTCTATATAGAACAACTTGAAGGTTTTGTTGATCCAAATCAGAAGAACATGGTATGTAGACTACACAAAGAATTGTATGGACTGAAATAAATACCAAGAGCATGGTATGAAATATTACATGATTATCTTATTAGTATTGGCTTTGTGAGGACAAGTGACAATAGTAATCTATAGATGAAAGGAGAAAATGATGACAATATTTTGATTGCTAAAATTTTTGTAGATGATATTACATTTGGAGGATAAGATAATATTTGCAAATCTTTTGCCGATGAAATGAGAAAAGAGTTTGAAATGTCAATGTTTGGAGAGAATAAATTCTTTCTAGGTTTGCAGATTATACAAAAAAATGATGGGATTTTCATAACACAATCTAAATACAGTATGGAAGTGTTGAAGATTTTTGGCATGGAAGGTTCAAAACTAGTAGGTACACCAATGGTTACCAGATGTAAGTTAACAAAAGAAGATGAATCAACCGAGGTAAATCAAACATTGTATAGATCAATGATTGGAAAACTAATGTATGTGGTACAAGATTGTAGCAACATTTTCTGCTAATCCTAAGGAATCACATATGACTGCTGTTAAAAGGATTCTAAGATATTTGAAGAAAACTAAAGATTATGGTTTATAGTACAAAAATGAAGGTAAGTTTGAACTACGAGTTTACACTGATACAGATTGGGTTGGAAACATTGATGACTGGAAGAGAACAACCGATGGAGCATTCTTTTTGGGAGAAAGACTTGTAACATGGATAAGTAAGAAACAAGCATGTATTTCTCAGTCTACTACTAAAGCAGAGTATGTTGTTGTTGTTGCTAATTGTTCAAATATTGCATGGATAAAATAATTATTGGAAGGAATGAATGAGGTGATCATTGATCCAGTGATTATATATTGTGACAACACAAGTGATATAAACATTTCTAAGAATTCAGTGATGCATTAAAAAACAAAGCATATATGTATTAAGTATCACTATTTGAGGGAACAAGTACAAGAAAAGTAAGTGAAATTGGAATTTGTGAAATCTAAAGAGAAACTTAAGTGAAATTGGAATTTGTGAAATCTAAAGAGAAACTTATTGATATATTTACTAAGCCCTTACCAAAGGAAATTTTTGAGTACTTTAGGACTAGACTAGGGGTCCATCCCCTGTCTATTGGTCACTAAGGTGATCAGGAGGTTGCATCAACCTATAGTTTATTAGAAAATCATTAATGTTGATGCATATAGCTCACACTTTAGGATTCCTAAGGTTGTGAAAGGATTGTAGAAACTGGAACAAAGAATTGTATATTAGTACATGAAGGGACTTGATCTGGACCAAACAACAAAAAACTACTTGGCTACTGAAGAGCTGTATATTTTCTCTTGGCATTGTTGTCAAAGGGAGAGAAATTTATATGAAATATTGGGAGAGAGATGTCAGTGAAACATCTATCCACTATAAGGAAAGAAAAAGTCAGAGAACTGAAGAAGATCAAATCCGCAGGGAGAGTCTGCAAGAAATGTTGTTGTAGTGACTAAACATAATAAATATCAAGCTAGGGAGAGCTTACAGAGTTATAAAATCTATCTATATAGTTGTAGAATAAATGTTTGGTATGATATGACATATTTCATATTGTTTGTGTTGCCATCAATGCCAAAGGGAGAGATTGATGACCTACAATTGATTGAATAACTTGATGAACTAAAGAGACAATGATTAGAGATCACCGAGATATAAAAGTGATATTTAAGATGATTAAATCAGTCAATATGTTGTATTTGATGTCAACCAATTTTGAATATACTTATCATGATAGTTATAATATTTGAACATTTGTAGAAGGAAGAAATGGTGAAGAAATGAGATATCTACAAAATCACAAGATGGATATGACAGATAAGGATAAGGTATACATTGGGTAACTTATTGATGAGTCTATGCCATTATGTTGTTGACTTGAGCATGTTACATTATTCTATTATGAAGATGAGATTGGAATTGAGCAAGTTAATGTGGTCGATAATTGAAGATTTTTGTATACACCGAGTCAGTCTTGTGTATACCGAGTGACAGTAATAACCAAGTTAGTTATCACCGATGCATTTAGTATTAACTAAGTATGGATGAAAGCATTAAATGTTATAACAACTGACTGAAATTGATGAGCTAGAAATTGCTTATGATTTCAAGGTAAGAGTTGAAGTTTGTTATAAGATCCACGACTGACAAAATTCAGAGATGATCGAAGGGAAGAGAATGAAACGTGTTATTGACACATCTTCTAAGGAAGTTTGAAGTGGTAAAATAGATGAAGGAGATTAAGAGAAAAAATCTAATGGCTGATATGAAAATAGTTTACACGTCTATTTAAGAGACATCAAATTCATTGTTGAATTATGCCACATGAATAGAGACTGCAAAATATTTTGCATGAAGACATTTTTCATGCATACCTGATCAAACTAGTTATAGACAGAACTGAGCTAAACTGTAGGCATTATCGAGCATCAAATAATTATACACCAAGTGAAGTAAGTTGGAGGATATGATGAAGTGAATTGATTAATGATCAAAAGAGTTGTATTGAGCTTAGCATAGATCTGAATACTTGCAAATTGAGTTGTATTTGTATGAGATCACTACTGTATCAGTTTAACTATTGTTACAACAAAATCTCTTAACCGAGTGGACTTAATAGTCTTTTTTGTATTTCCATATATGACATTCAAGAAATGTTAATTGTTTTCTTGTTGACCCCATAGTGAATGCTGGTCAAAAGTTAATTGTTAGTGATAAATCCTCTCACCAGGTCACACCTAACAGTGTGCATTGTAACCTTTAACAGGGTTGGCTCCTAACCGAGCTCACTTCAGAAGAGTGAAATATTTTGGGTTACCGGTCCCAGGTGGTTTTTCCCTTAGCAGGGTTTCCACATTAAATCTTTGTGTTATGTGTTATTTTTTATGATTTTTTTGCTATCATACTTTACATATTGCATATTTGATTAATCAGCTAAAGATAGTTTTAGAAATTACTAGTATTTGGTAAATGAACAGAAAGATAGATATCTTATCTTACCGAGTTGTTTAAGTTGATGAAAATGTTTGAAAAAGTACATTTGAGAGTTTGAGACTGTAGGATAAGTGATTTAACTGATTCACCCACCCTCTCAATTATCTAACATATTATTGAGACCAATTCCCTTTTGAAAACTAGTTAACTTCCATGAATTCCTCTCTAGATGAATTTAATTTTATGAGTGAATATGCTTTTTACCCCTATCAATGTTCTATGTTTTTTCTGTTTCTCTCACCATTTCCTTATGTCTTTCCATTTGTAATATCCCCTATTCTAGGATCTCCTTTGTTTCTTTATATTATTTTCTTGACTCTAACGATCTAGTTGACCCTTCTTCGATTTGAATTGGTTTCTTCAAATTTCATTTATTCTTTTTTGCACTTGGAGTAGTTATAACCAATTTTTAAAAATTTGTGTCTAGAATATCATTCTTCTTCTTGGGTGTCCTCCTAACTTCATTCTTTGCCACCGATTACAATTTTTCTCATAGTGGTCTCTATGCTTGCATCTGAGGTAGAAAAATTTATCACTTTCGACTTAATTTGCCGAATCTAATTACTTTTTAAAACACAATTTTATTCTTTTAGTAACTTCTCTAATGGAAGCTATTTTGAATCTAGTAGAGATGTAAAGGTCTTCTAGAAAAGTAGTTTTAATTTCAATGAGCAGGCCTGATGACCTTCCAATCTTTTCTAAACTTTCATCCAACCAATACTCTATAGGTAGATTATAGATTCTAATTCAGACAGTCGAATCATATGGATTACAATCTAGAGGATTAAAATTTGGCTCCCATTTTTTAATATCACACAGGTCTCCATTTGTCCTCCAAATTCCCCCTATAAAAATATGATCTTCTCCTCTTCTTTTGTAAATATGATAATGGAATTTTTTGGGGGAAAAAATTAACGATACATTCTATTTACCAGGTATCCTTAACCCATTGCTTGATTGATTCTCTATTTTTTCTGGCCCTAATAAACATGCATATAACCACCAAGTCTTTCATCAAAGCTCTATCAATCAATACTTCCTTTGTCAGATTGATGGTATAAAAACATTATGATCTCCTAGGTCACATTCCTCCTCCCTTTCCTGAGCATTCTTATGACCTTTGATTTCTTTCCCTTTGACCTCTCTCTGCATCCTTCTCTCATGTGTATATGTGTTATTTTTTAGATTGAATTATCATTTTTCATATGATACAAATTTAAATTCCCTTGCATTTTTTGTTGAGAAAAAATAGCGTCATAATGAGAAAAATAGTGTCTTAATAATTAAAATTTGTATTTAAATTATTTTGTGGGGACGATAAAATTTACTAGTGAAGTTGAATGTTGGCAATGTCTTTTTAAATGAAATTCCCGATGATTGGTATTTTTAAAAATTAATTATTTTATTTCTTTAATTCTTATATTAATTTTATGTTTGTTTAATTCTCATATTAATTTAATGTTTGTTTAGAACTCAAAATAATAGAATATTAATTTTCAGCCCTCCCCACCTTTTTTTCAAAGCTTAGGATAGGTCCCCATGCAATTGCTAAGCTTATTGTGGTCTATAGCCACTTCTCAACACTTCTAGCAACAATTTGTGGAGCTAGTGGACCCATGGATAGAAAAATTTAAATGCTTAGTTTTAAGCATTACTTTAAATACTATTTTAAAATAAAAATTGTAACAATATTTTTTGCAAATAAAAGTTCAAAGAAATTCTTAGGAAAATAAAAAGGAGAGAGAAAAATATGGTGAAGACATGTGGCATTTTTCCAATTAGCAATTGTTGTTTATTTCTAGCCCCCATTATTTTCAATGCTTATTTTAAATTTGTAAGAAGTTGTTGCTATATTAAAATAGGAAAAGATTCTAATCTATCATTTTCCTTAATAAAAAAATTACATGGGAACACTCTTGCTGCTTAAATTTAAGAAAAAACCATGAATAAGCAACCGCATGGGACATGTAGTTTGCTTAATTTTTAATTATCTACCACTTCACCAAAATAGGGAAACATTCCAATTCATCTTTTCCCGCCAATTAAATTTTTACATAAGAATACTTGAACTGCATTAATTTTTTTTTAAAATGTGCATAAGTAACCATTTGAGGACATGAGGTTATTCATCATTATTTTTATTTTATCATAAAATATATTCTAATTATTTTTATTTAGATTAATTAATTCTAAATTTAATAGTAATGTAATTTATTTTATTAATTTTAATTAATCTACATATAAAATTTTATTTCCTTACAATATATACAATGAATTTATATCAATTGATAAGTAGGAGATATTTTCCACAACAAGTCAAATCTTGATATTTCTATTCAGTACATCTTTGTAGTTTTTGCAGTCAAACTCACTGACCAATGTTTCATGATTAGTGGTTCACAAGAACCCATCTCTCATGGGGATGAATGGAGCACTTAGCACTCATTACATCAAGGTGAATCCTATTCAAAATTAAATACACTTATTTTATTTATTTTATTCTAATATTATTTTTGTTATTTATTAGATCTTGTAATAATTTTTAACATTGATAATAACTGAATAGTATTTTATAATTATCACTAAAAGGGAAAATAAAAATTTACCTAATAATTATGCAATAAATTATGTATGTAATACAATCACAACTAATTTACATATTTAAATTTTATTATATATTTATCTATATTATTATAGGATTGGATCATATTTTATAATTATCAATAATATAGAAAACAAAAATTGACAATATAAATATATTTTTTTTTCTAAAATTTTAAATTTAAAAATAGTTAAAATTTTATTTTTTATATTTTGGTATATTATTTCAATAGGCTCAACTCTATTATTTTTAATTTTTAAAAATTGAATTATCTTTTAATTGTTAAGCATTAGATCCCCAAAGTTTTATACAACTTATGATAGGTATGTATATTTTCTAAAGTCAAACTCTATACATTTGTAATACAACATCAAACTACTAATTTGAACCTAATGCCAACTCTGAATACATATTCTAACATTATTTGAAGGAACTTGATGCATTACATCTCTTCTTATAATATGTAAATGTTAATTTTCAAACTATCTCCTTAAGGTTTGCATTACCCAAAAAGTCAAAAAAGAAAAGGATTAAGGAACAAAAGCATTAAAACATGGACTCACTATAATAGGCTATTTAGGAATCTATAGAAACATCTCCATCTAATCTGTTTGTTCATCAAGAATAACCCATACTTGGTTAAGAGCAATCAATCTTTGTAGCCAACTACAAATCTGACACAAAAACTCTACACAACAAAAAACATATAAAAAAAGAAACATGTTTGGATTGTTATATTCAACTCAAGAAAGATTACAAACTATCAACAAACAAAACTTGCAACATCATAAGCTTACATAGCCTTTGGCAGCCTTTCACGACCCTCAATATCCATCTCTCTTTGATTTTTCCCCTTCAATTGATAGCTCCATGTACCTTTAAATCTAATTTTTTGTGTCTTTGTTGTTGTCCTAAAAATATATTTTGTACAACACAAAATATAAACCAATGCTAATTTTCTCACACCATCCTTTCTTCCTCCAGTGTCCTCTTAACCCTTACATCCCCTTTTCTTTTTCAAATTATTTTTACTTTCAGATTTATTAATTTTAGAAATTAAATATAGATGACCTGCATTACTCTCCATGCTTCTCATATCCTCTACCATTTTCTTCTCCTCTATTCCCTCTCCCTCTTCTTTCCTCCAATTAATTTAAAAATTAATTATACTTATACTAATTAACTTAAATTAATATTAAAAAAATATCCCATATTATACAAATTTCTTCTATAATATAAAAGATGAAATTATTCTATCCTATATACAACACATGAAATTTTTTAGACTAAAAATGAAGATATGCCTCCAGCACTATTTACCACAGCATTAAAGATACTTAAATTTATTTGTTTGTACTTTTAACACTATTTAGCTTTGTATTGACAATACTGCAACTTATATTTTTTATTCCATCAATAATTTTAAAAACTTTTTCCTAATTTGCTGGAGTTGACATTTTACCATGCATGGGAAATGAGGACAGTTCAAGAGGACCTACGGTGCCACCATACATTGCTACTGGATAAGTGAGCGGAATATTCGGTACCTCAGCCTCCAATCCTAATATATTCACCACTTTCTCATGCTCGGTCGAGTTTTCGAATGATGATGAGAACAAAACAACCCCAATAGGTGAATCCTCTTCATTTCATTTTCATCAAAATTCCCATTCAACCTCTCATCTGCAGCTGTCAAAAGCTTTCCTTGCGAATGAAGATCCCAAATCCAGTGATTAGCAGCTGTCAAAAGCTTTCATTGTGCAGTGGAAGCCGAAATGACAGTTTAATTAAAACCTCATTCTTGAACTATTCGAATAAACTGTAGTGTGTCTGTGCGGGATGAGCTTTGGAAATTGGACGAGTAGTGGAGTACTCCGTCCACTCAATCCATAATTGCTTAGGCCCCGTTTGGTTCAGGAAGATGGTTTTCGGGAAGATGGTCTTCTGGAAGATGGTCTTCCAATCTGGACTGTTTGGTTGACCCGGAAGATGACTGACCAAACCTGGAAGATCTAATTCTACGTTTGGAGGCACATTTTGACATAAGAATAAGAAGTCAAATTTGCAATAGAGGTTTGAGGTTCAAATCCACCAAACTGTTTCATCGTTACATGGTTAGCCAATCTTATCGGAAAGGGAACCCCACACAGAGGCTCGGTTATTATGTCTCCCGCACCCTGCACAAGAGAATCGAACTCTAGGATCTCAAAATGCCAAATAACGCAGCAAAACTAGTCCCCGTTTCCGCCTTCAATATTGCCGGTAAATTTGGCAAGAATGGTTTAAGTAATCTTCTTTCTTTCTCTTAAGAGTTCTGCACTTTTCTAGAGTGATGGAGTTCACGACTATGCAGGCAATCATAGATGTGGTGGGGAATGCCCAGAAAATTCATGTGATTGATCTGGGCAAGGCGTTGGTTGTTTTGTACGGCCGGATCATTCTGTAAAATCTGCTAAGCGTTATAAAGAGACTGAGGCCAAGCATCACAGTGAATGTGATGCACAAATATAATACTTCACCTTTTGCAGATAGATTCAACGAGTTGCTTTTGTTTTACATGGCCTGTTTTGATCTGTTGGATGTGAGTACGGGAGACATAAGTATGGCCATGTATTTAGATCAAAAATCTAGGCAAGCTGCAACCCAACTTTCCTGCACAGAAATGGAATCAAACCAAATTTGCAAGCCACCAATAGATAAGGAGAGGCCATCGTCATCTTGCAAGCAGAGGAGATTTTAGGCGGCAAAAACAAAATTTAAAATTTACAACTCACCAAATCTAAAAGCAAGCTTTCATATCAAATTCCACCTATTTAGGTGGAAGATGGAATGCTTGCTTTTGTGCAAAATGAGCATTTCATCTTCTTATTCTAGTTGGACAAAGTTTGGATCCAAACGGAGAAGATGAGGGCATATCCAGGATTTGGCCCAGGAATGCCTATTCCGGCTCTCATCTTCCAACAACCAAATGGGGCCTTAGTTATGTCCTCCCTTTCTATGTCCTATTAATGTTAGTAGATGGAAAATTGAAAAAGACTTGTGTATTTTATCATAGTGATTTAATCACAATCATAACTATAATTATTATACTGAAGTCGTTCCTTTTATGAGGTTCTACAACTTCAAAATTACATCAAAGGTTGAAAACCTTTAATAAAGGATGCAAGACGATTGAAAAGATCTCAATCAGCTGCATGCACATTTTGTCTGTTCATCATTTTTTTGTCAAATGCACTTTGTGGGCTAGAAAGCGAGGGTCACATCACTCAAAAGTAGAATGCAAAAGTGCATTGAAGTACCTTTATGCTGAGTCCAAAGGCTGTTTTACAGCATGCCAAATCACCAATTGGATATTTTGAATATTTTTACGTATCATTTTGTACATTTTATCCAATATCCAATTGTTTAAAGTGGAGATTCATTCAAGGGAGATTTGACTACAACAGAAGTTGGAACCATCTCATACATTGTATTTGACAAAAAAAATTGGTACATTTTGAGGTTAAAGGTTATTTTGCAAAGGCCTCAAATTTCCAACTTCGAATACATCTGATACAAAAACTTTCATTTACCTGGAGGTTTTAATTAGTGTAGAAATAAGATTTTTTCTTCTCATTTAAATGGGCCAAGGTATGATCTAATGTGACCATCATCTAACCTATAATGAATCTAATGGATTCCTACAATTCCCCATCACAACTTTAGGAATCCATTGAATGCATAAAGAATGAATGGAAACACATAAGGCAAAACCACAGAGTGGTGGAAAAAATACATTGTTCCACCACAAGACGGTGAACGAGATTCTTGGAGAAAAAGATTCTAAGAATTCTCAGAATCAACACCTATTCATATGGGCATATTAATTATTCTCCTAATTGATCTCTTGGGAACTGCAATGGACATCTTGAAGACACTCCACAAAAAATATCATGATCTGAATAAGTGCACAACCCTGGTGGAGTCCTATAATTGCATTGCCCACTTCCAAAGGAGCCAGTCACTAGAATTTCTGTACTAGGTTGGAATTTTTATACTAAGTTTGTTCCTGCTTAATGTTGGGGGCTTCTTGTGGCATTTGGGTTCTCCTTCTTTGGGCATATTTTCTACATAATAGACCTTGTTGCGCTCAACACTACTCTTTGTCTTGAAATATTCTTGGACCTGCATAATGCAGGGCTTTTAGTTATCCTTACTATCTAGTGCATACTCAGAGTGGTCCATGGAATTTTTTTAGGTTACGGATGATGCTATGGAGTCTAAGATTCGTATTAGTGAGACCTAGTTTTGAGCCTTGGAGTTCAACAACAAGTAGATGCAACAACTCCTCCAAGATAAGGATGTCCAAATTGCCCAACTTGAGCTTCAACTTCAACAGTTATGGGTGCACACTTAATGAAGAACCATGAAGTGTTACTGTTACAACTCTTAGGCTGGTTGGAAGGATTTTTTTCTTTCATAGTGGTCTTAAATTTCATGCATTTTTTTTTATTATAAACATATTTTTTTCTATAACCTATGTTCCTCTCCGATTTTCCTAGCCCATTGACTCCATCCCTCATCCCCAATCATTTCTCCTACTTAAACTCCAATTTGATTTTTACATATCCATGATGGGAGAGGAGAATATTGAGAATATTGATTGTCTTTTCTTGGAATAGGTCCCAATTTCAAATTAATATAGGACTTTTACCATTTAAAAAAACAAGTCAATGTTTATTGTTTAATTAAAGCACTTCTAGTCTTTTCCCTATTTTCCTTTCTAGAACTTTAGGGAGTACTTTGATGCATCTCCTATTCGAGTTCTAGTTTCATACTAACCAAGAAGTTGAATTGTTGATTGAAACATGACTAGGCCTAGTTACCATGCCTTTGAGTATCTATCATGCTAATGTCATGTTACTTGAGAATTTTTTCAAACCTCATTTGTTCGTATGCATAGAAAGTTCACCACAGTCAAAAGAGAGGTTTTTAAGCATTAATTGCAAAGAGCTCCTCTGAAATCAAACATCGTGAGAGAATTTAGAGCCTGTTGAATGAGCTTCTTGTAATTGCGAGATATAGTCACCACAATTGGAATAGTGTGTGGTGCGGAACATAAAAATAAAATATTTTTGGTTGCTGCAAGGTTGCCAAGAACCCAAGATTCTCTTGCATCATTATATCTTAATCAGCTGAAGTTATATGATTTTGTATTGAAAGATTGGAATAAATATTTTTTTAATCAAATTTTTTAATGCCTCCCACCATTTTTCTAGTGTTTCTAAATTTAATGGCTTCTATGTTATATCAAACACAATAGACAAGATAGTTACAATGTCTAGAGATAAATTTAGAATTGTCTCTTTATGTATCCCTCTCTATCTACTTCTTCTCTCACTCCTCTTCCCTATAAAGAAGTTCTCCCTCTTTCTATCCCTATATCTCCCTCTCTCCCCCTTTCTCCTTATTGTAAACTTAAAATGTATATGTTATTGATATAACCTAATCATCTTCCTAATTCGCACTACAATATAGGTCATATTATTTTATGGATTGGTAAGTAGTTTTTATTGAAGTTTTGAACTAGAGAGCTCACATTTGGGGGATCCCATCCCCATGAAAATATTTTTTTGGCTACATAGGCATTAAAACCTCTTGGATTTTTTAATCTTTATTTATTCCACCTTCTTCATCTCTCCTTATATCTCCATATACCCTTATCCCTCCAACTATCAATTTGTCTCCTTATCGAGCTCCAAGTTTGAGCCCCTCGTATCCCTCTAATTTCTATTTCTTAGAACCCTCTTTAGCACTCTATCACTTAATAGCACTGAATCTCACCTCATATTTTGACTCCATTGGACATTGGGCTTACACCTCACATTGGTGATATAAAAAAGGTCTTTCTGATTGGACCCTCGAATAATATCTATGTCAACATCTATTGTACAATCTTGTGCATTCAATATTCCTTCTAATGCATGTGGGTTAAATAAATAATGTAGGACATCAATTTTTATCCATATTATTGTGGGCTACCTATAGGAAAATGCAAATCACTATGTGCAACCCAATACATCAACATTTTGGGATTCAAACATGGGAAGTGGCATTAATGGTACCTTACATCTCACTATTTAACTATAGGGTGATCCCCACAATATAGGTTATATTCATTATTATCTACATAAAATTGTACATTAGAAAAAGGGATGTAATGTAAAGGGGTATCTTACTCCTCCTTTTCAAAATTTCACACTCGGGAGGAAGATGTCCCAATAGGATCAAGTAAGGCCTAAGCGTTGAATGGGACAATGATCCTTCGCTTAATATGTAAATTGTGAAAGAGAAAGAGGGAAAAAAGTTATAATGCAATGAAGGAACTTAAATATTTAAATATAGATAGATTTGGAAATTACAAACTAATAAGTAACTCCCACAAACCAGAAATGAGCTAAATCAAGGTCTAGACTATTTTACCGATCTATGGTTTCTATTTGGTCTATAATTTGAAGGTACATAATGTATTTTTCTTTCTCTACCTAGGTATAAAATGTCTTTTTTTCTATGTACCTGGTAATTTTTATTTTAATTTGTAGAGTCTCTTTGACTATTCCCAATCTTCCTAGAAAAGTTTTAATAGCTTTGTAGCTTATTTGTATGCACAAAGGAATGGGGAAAAGGTTGGGTAAAAGGGGTTTGTCTTGGTCAAGCCCCTTTTAGGAATCAACCTTGAAAATTAAAAGAAATTATATATGAAAAAGTATGTAAAAAGGTAAATATTTGATTCACTGTATATAAACCCTCATGAATGGATACAAAAATTGCAGCTCATATTCATGAAGATGCTTGATTATTTCTTGAATTGAAGGTGTTAACCTTGGAATGTATAAATGAATCAAGGATTCCCTAAAAAATACATAGATATATGAACCCCACTCCTAGATCTTCAATGTACATATGCTTGATAATCACTTGTAATGAAGGAGGAATACAATGAAGATGGAAGCAAGGATCTCATTTCCTGATTGTGAACTCCTCCACTTGGCCTTCATATGGGAGAAGATTGATAAAATAGAGAACATTTTCTTTAATTTTCCTTACATGCTTGAAGAGAAAATTGGGTGTTGGAAACTTGCCTTTAAATCTTGAAATTCACCTATTTTCTTAGTTGCTCTTGAAATCTTGATCAAGGTTGTTGTTGTATAATAATGGATAATGAATAGGTGTTGTTGTTGTTGCAAAAATAGGAGCTTTGAAATAGGGTATGGAGGCTCATCAAAGTATAGTTGCAAATGACTGGATAGATATGTATGCTAAAAATGGGAACATACAAAAGGAACACAACTTGTTTGACAAAATACATCATCCAGATATTATCTCATGGACTACGATGATTATGGTATGTGCACAAAGTGGTTTTCTTGACAAAGCCTTAAGGTTGTTTAAAAAAATGCCTCAACCAAATGTTGTTGCATGGAATGCAATCTTTGCTAGATATGCACAAAATGGGCTTGTTGAATGAGATTTGCAAAATTTTAAACAAATACAATAAATAGGTGTCCGACTTGATCAATTCACCTTTTCTAGAATCATCCTAATCTGTACTAAAATGGGAGTGGGAGCAAGGTATGGAGTTACATTAAAGAATAATAAAAGTGGGTTTTAAACAAATGTAATAGTTTCAAATACCCTATTAGACATGTATGCCAAATGTGGAAGCACACAAAAAGCACATGAGTTGTTCAATAAAATGGATCATCCAAATGTATTTTCATGGATTACGATGATTGCAAGATATATAATGCAGGGATTTGGAAAGGATGCCCTCAAAATTTTTACACTAATAAATCACTTCGAAAACTACCTTGAACATGTAAGCTTTGTTTGTGTTCTATTTGCATGCAACCATAGAGGCTTAATAGAGGAGGGTTGTACATAATTCAATAAAATGAGTGACACTCATTGCATTATGCCTACAATGGATTATTATGTATGTGCGGTTAACCTTCTCAGCCATGCGAGCTATATAAACTTTATCATCATAATGCCAACTAAATCGGATGTGGTTTTGTGGATGTGTTTACTTGGTGCTTGAACATCACATAGAAAGCTAGGAAATTTTTTGGAAACTCTTCTTTTTGAATTGGATCTGAAAATACTACTTCATATGCTCTTCTATCAAACATCTACAGAAGTAGGAAAAGGGGGTTGACTTTTAAAGTTAAGGAGATTGATGAATGGTTTATGAATTGGAAAAAGATAGGGTGTGGTTGGATTAAATAGAATAAAGTGGTACATGGACTTATTGTAGCTGAGATTACACCCACAAACATGAGATCTATGCAAATTTAAAGAAATTATCCTAGAAGATAAAAGTAGAATAATAGAATCAAGTTTCAAAATGGATTTAATGAATGATGTAGAGGATTAAGATAAGATATCATTATTCTATAATCATAGTGAGATATTGACAATTTCTCATACAATTTTAAACATATTTCAAAATAAAAGAAATGGAAACTTTCTTTTATAGTCAATAACATCAGACAATCTATTTTCAAATCTACACATGGTTTATAGTACTATAAGACTTCCCTATACTCCTTGTGGAAGACACCTAACTATACTACAAATGAAATGTGTTAGGAATGGGAACACTAAGAGGGGGGGGGGGGGGGGGGGTGAATCGGTGTTCACTATATTTTATCTTTTCACTTAATCTTCAAACTGAACTTAAATGCTAAAGTACTGAAATGAACATCCACATAAACATGAAACATGAAATCAACACATAACACCAATATGGTTACGAGGAAACCCAAATAGGTAAAAACTCGGGTGGGAATTGACACCCACTAATATTTTGTACTAGTGTTTTATGATCCTTGTTAGAAGATCCTTAACCCTGTTAGGAGTTTCTTTACAATATATTAAGTACAATAGACCTTGTTAAGGGTTAGACCCTGTTAGGAGTCTTTTACAATAAACCCTGTTAGGGATGTGGAGGCACTATCCTAGAGCTCACTACTCAAGTGGTGAAGGCTACAACCTTCTGATCTCAGATACACACTATATCTATTGGATGAACTATCATTGTGACACTACTCATTTGATTAGTTCCTTTAATGCGCTAATGCTTTAACCTCTTGCAAAGCTCTAGTACATCTTATAGACTCTTCACACACTTCTACTCTACTTATCTCAACTCTATTACAACTTTCATCCTAATTACAATGGGTGCATCTCATATTTATATGCACATACAAAACAAATAACTAGGTCGGCCCTTTAACCGATTACATACAACACTTCCAATTGAATTGGCTCAAGCGTGTTTACAAAGAAATATATTTACATGTCAAAAACCTAATTACAATAGGTGCATAGCCTTTACAACATTAGAATATAACCACAAATAAAAATGCTAACAGTCAGCTGCTTACCTTGTTCTTCTCTGGCACACACTGGCTATGTAACTTCAACTGTTTGTAACTTTGGCATACTTACATATTTGATCATGTGCTCATAGAATAAGCATGAATATAGTCTAACCAACTTATCTTATAGGGCAGACACCATAACTCGGTCATACACACGTGCACTGATGCTCTGAGCTTCAGGTACTCTGTACACTGTCCAGTCTTCAACACTTAGTCAATTTCTGATCTTCTCATCAAGTGCGCTGACTCCAAACTACTATATGAATTTTTTGCCATAATGACAAAAAATATACTAAGTCATATACACTAGTATAGCCAACTTTCCAACAATCTCCCCCTTTGTCATTGATGGAAACAGAGGAATATGGCCAAGTTGCTAACTGTTCCTTAATACAAATTTTTTTTTGTCTTATATCTCCCTTATACATAACTTTATATCTCTTTATACATGTCTATAACCATATTCTATACATACTCCCCCTTTGACATTAATGACAAAGGTGCCTCAAAACTATATATACATCTACTTACTATGAGAGAACATCCGGATATGCTATCTATAGGTTTTGGATCTCCTTCTTCCAAAATGTGATTAGTGAATTTACAATCTGTAGATGGGCACATAATGCATATTGTAGCTTCTCCATATTCTCCAAATCTATGTTGGGACCTTGATCATATGTCACCATGGTGGAATCGATCTCCTTGATATTCTGATTAAGTATGTCTAATGAGGGTGCAAGAGCATTCCTTAGCTGAGTTTGCCTAGCCCTTATCTTGGACATCTCCTTTTCTACCTTCACAATCTTAAATATCTATCCTTGGTAGACATTATTACACATGTTCACATCAACTGATGGATCTTCCACTAATTTCCTTATGCTGTCTATCATAGCTTCAACCTCTTTTATTTTCTTGTATAGATCACTAGTCAATTTGTCCTGGTTCATATAGTCTACAATGATCTTTCTTCCCATTGCTGCAAACTCCTTCAAGGATGCTTGACTAGTCTTTAGTGACCTCAGGTCAAGTGCATAGTTGCTAACCAATTCAATGAGCCTCTTCTTCAAATATTTCTCTTTTGCTACTAGGGATGCAGATTCTTCTAGGATAGAGAAATTACTCTTGAACTGTGAAATGACTGTACTCACATCATCAACAGAGTGTACCTTAGACACTTTCTTGTCTACTGGTAACAAGTTGTTCAAGATGTTTACTGATTCTACAAGGAGGGGATTTCTCATCACTTGTTTCTCCTTGCCTTTCTCCATAGCTAAGATGCTGAACTTTATCATGTCTTCTTCTCCCCATGAATCCAAACTAGTTGCGTCAGGTGTCAAACTTGACAACAATGCTACTGAGGGAGTGATAGGAGTGCTATACATCACTTCTTGTTTTACCTTGATCACTTTAACTGATGGTTCATCTTTTTGCTCACTTCCTTTTGCCTCTTCTTCTCCCTTTTGTTTTTTAGCTTCTTTTCCTTTTTCTTCTTCTTTCTTTTCTTCCATCTTTTCTTCTTCTTTCTCATATGTTATATCCTCAATCAATACTTCTTCTTGTTGATTGGGAGGAGTGTTACTACATAAGTTTTCAGCGTCTTGAGTGCTTACAAATGCCTCTTCAAACTTGTCCCGATCCATATCTGTGGCCGCGATAGTAACTTTTACATTGTCAATGAAGATTGAATCATCCTTACGTGTCTCTATCATGTCCACAGTCTTCTCTACCTCTGTAGATGTATCAACTACATGCATTGAATCCCGTGGACCTGTAGATTGTACATTGATGGTCTCTGACTCTTTGGCAATCATTGTGGGTACTTGTGTTGTGGGTGCAGTAGATGGATAGATGTGCCTATTCATAAAGACCTTCTCAAAGGCTTTCTCTGTTTCCTTTGCAACTAATTCATAGTTCTTGTCCATTATGGGCAGGGTCCTTGACTTAGTTCTAAGATGTGGCTTCACCAAGTCTAACAACAAGGATTTCTCCTCTAGAGAACATACAAGAAGGGTTTCATCTACAATCTTTTCTCTTATCCTTAGATCCTCTTCAATAGACCATCTCTTTTGGAATTCTAAGATGTTCCATACATTATCAGGGATCATAGTCTTTAGTTCTAAGACTGTCTTTTTGAACTTCAACATGTGTTTGATAATCATTCCATGTATCTCTGATTTATCTATCTCACTGTATTTCTCATAAAACTTTTCTACTTGATCAATACTACCTTCATTAATGATTCTTGTACTTAGCACACTAAGACTCAGTTTGAAACTTACTTCAGGAGGTGCTTGAGTGTTCCTTTTGTTTCTTGTTATTCTCGAGGATGGATGACTAGTGCTAATCTCTTTCTTCCTCTTAGGCAATGCCTTATACTCAAAAGGAGTAGTAAGGTCAATGGTTTCCTTGGGTGCAGAAGGAGTAACAATAGTTTTACCCTTCTGAACATCATATTTTTCTATCTTCACCTTCTTCAACTTAGGATCATCTATTTCTATCTTTTTTGCATCTACACTCTCTAATTCCAAAGCAATGAGAGATCTTCAAAATTTTGTGTACTTTAAAGTAGAAAATCTTCCATTAATGCTTGCCATGTAAACTAGGCTATCACTTGAAATTTTCTATCTTTCATTCTACAAACAATCAGCTAGTGTGCTTTTTCACACAGGTTCTTCTAGTCTCCAAAATCTTAAGTCCAAAGGCACATACTCTGAGAGTGAGTATACCAGCCACGCAGGGGTCTAGAGCTAAATTAGCTCCCCCTATGACCCTGAGGGCCATTCATCTAGATGTAGAGGGTGCATCCATTGTGGATGCATGCAATACATTCTCATCAACCTTGTCCTTCTTTTCTTCTAACCAAATCAAGCTCACATCTTCTGAAGCTTTCACAAAATTGACTTCTCCTTCAGGATCCAATACTAGTTCTTCAGGATTTTTAGGGCTTTCTTGACCTTGCGTCCTTAATTTGCAAAACTTTGAGATGTGTCCAGCCTTGTTATAAGAGTGACAAATGACTAGAGGCCTTATATTCGTCGACACATTGACATGAGTCACCATTTTACATTGTCTAGCTGAGTGACCATTATAGTTACATATCTGACATGTAACATTCTGAGAACTTCTTACATTTGACTGATTCTAATTTATTTGATTATACTAAGTCCTATTCTTCTAACTTGTCTTGCAATTCATAGCTCTATGACCAAATTTATTGCATGAATAACAGTAACCATTAAAAGGTCTTACCTCTGTACAGTTTCTTGCTATATGTCCATGCTTGTTACATGCATAACAAGTGCGGTCTACTAGCTTGCACTCATTCTTAGGTAGTTCAATATGATTCTTAGTTTGATCTTCAGTCTTCTTAGTATTATTAGAGTCTTTTTGTGCATTCATTCTTGCTTGCATGTTGTCAATCTTATTTTGTGCTTCATTGCATCCAATGTAGCTAGTATCTCCCTTAGCTCTTTTTGCATACAATTGAGACTGTATCAAATCTAAACTGGTCTATAGTTTGTCAATGTGATTCTTTGCCTCTTTTAATTTAGATTCCAAGATTTCTTTGTTGTTCCTTAGCTCCAATATTTCCATGTTTTCTTGCCTTAATTCTTTATTGAGTTGAAGGTTCTCTTTGATCCGTTCTTCATAGACTTCCTGATTGTTAATCGGCTTATCATCAAATTCTTCAAGCTCTTCTTTCAGGGTTGAATTTTCTTCATTGAACTTTTTGATCATAATCCCTAAATCACTTGTAGAGTATTCTTTCAAATCCTTTCTTAGCTTTTTTATGACTCTTTGAGCATCACTAACTTTTTCCTTTAGTTCTTCAATTTCTTTTTCAGATCTGTCTCGGTCTTCAAGAGCACCTTCAAGATTTATTTTCAGATGTTTCATTTGTGCTTTGTCCATGATCTCCTCAAGTGGTTAAAATTCTTTGCCGAGGACCAAAGCTTTGATACCAATTGTTAGGAATGGGAACACTGAGAGGGGGGGGGGGGGGGTGAATCAGTGTTCACTATATTTTATATTTTCACTTAATCTTTAAACTGAACTTAAATGCTTAAGTACTAAAATGAACATCCACATAAACATGAAACATGAAATCAACACATAACACCAATATGGTTATGGGGAAACCCAAATAGGTAAAAACCCCAGTGGGAATTGACACCCACTAATATTCTGTACTAGTGTTTTATGATCCTTGTTAGAATATCCTTAACCCTATTAGGAGTTGCTTTACAATATATTAAGTACAGTAGACCTTGTCAAGGGTTGGACCCTGTTAGGAGTCTTTTACAATAAAACTTGTTAGGGATGTGGACGCACTATCCTAGAGCTCACTGCTCAAGTGGTGAAGGCTACAACCTTCTGATCTCAGATACACACTATATCTGCTGGATGAATTGTCGCTATGACACTGCTTGTCTAATCAGTTCCTTTGATGCACTAATTCTTTGACCTCTTGCAAAGCTCTAATACATCTTATAGAATCTTTGCACACTTCTTCTCTCCTTATCTCAAATCTATTACAACTTCCATCCTAATTACAATGGGCACATCTCATATTTATATGTGCATACAAAACAAATAACTAGGTCGGCCTTTTAACTGATTACATACAACACTTCCAATTGAATTGGATCAAGCATGTTTACAAACAAACATATTTACATGTTGGAAAACTAATTATAATAGGTTCATAGCCTTTACAACATTAGAATATAACCAAAAATCAAAATGCTAACAGTCAACTGCTTACTTTGTTCTTCTCTGGCACACACTGACTGTGTAACTTCAACTGTATGTAACTTTGGCATACTTGCATATCTGATCATGTGCTCATATACTAAGCATGAATATAGTCTAACCAACTTATCTTCTAGGGAACACACCATAACACATTCATACAGATGTGCGCTAATGCTCTGAGCTTCAGGTACTCTGTACACTGTCCAGTCTTCAACACTTAGCCGATTTCTGATCTTCTCATCAAGTGCGCTGACTCCAAACTACTATATGACTTTGTTGCCATAATAAAAATACTATACTAAGTCATATACACTAGTATAGACAACTTTCCAACAAAACGTACATAGCTTACTTGTGGCAATAACAACTATTAGAATGTAATAACCTTCCTTGTCACTATGACTAGGTTTTGCATTTAGAATCTTTGCATGTATTAGCGCATTTTGGTGGCTTGTACTTATTGTTTTTATTCATGCTTAAATATTATAAGATTATTTTTAATATAGTTATTAAACTAGTAAATACACCATTATATAATTTTATAACATAAATAATTTTAGTTGCAACCGATTATTTGATTCTTATGGGTGTTTAATGCTATTTTGAACTGATAGGTATGGACACTTTACCGAACTCATTGCATATGGCATTTTAAATTTGCAACTTCTGTACCAAAATGTTCTTATTTGGATCATTTCATCTTCTTATGCATGGGGTGGCATCCAATGTCATTTTTTTTTCATTTATTAGGCATTTTCTCCTCTTAGTGTCACATGGGTACAACGGGGGTGTTATGAAATGTATCTCATTCAATCATTTCTTTCTAGAGTTGGGGGTGGCTCACTGTGGAGAATTTGGAAGAACGTTATAAATTTAATGAAACACTCAAAATTTCTACCATTATTATTATTATTACTAATTGTTTAATGCAGGTCAATTATTAACCTATTTTGGAGGGTCATTATGCATGGTTTTAGGGGAAACCTGGACCCTTTGGCTGGGATTTTTATTTTTGCTCAATTAGAAAGGGGGGATTCCCTTGCAATCAGTGTTTTGGGGAGACTAGAGGGAGGACGCTGGAATGGAAACCGGTTAATGAGAGGGGATGCCCTTGCACACACTCTCAAGTTGCTCATTCATATAACACATGCATATGGTCATGTCAATACCGCAATAAATAAAGACTTGAACTTTAAGTAGTCTGTATAACTTCTAAAGGTAGAGAAGAGGCTATAAAATGTAGTAAAGCATTTCAAATGAGATAAATAAACTGATTTATTTGATAGTAGAAAAAGAGTATTAAAAATACAATAATCACCTCCTTGTTCTCTCTTTTTTTTGACCTAGGCTTTGATTTAGTCTTGATGATATTGACATTACTCAACATTCACATACCCCGGGTTTACAAGAGATCTTATATTCTTTTGGTGCCAAGCCTTTAGTAGTCACAACTACATTGAAATATTATTATTTATATTACTTTAGAATTCTTACTAAAGTCTTTTCTTCTATTTAATTTATGATTATTTTCTTAATTGTTGTGATCCTATCAAAGGTTTATCAAATATTTTGTTAATCATGGTGAATTTCTCATCTAGATATGCTATATGTATTGTAACTATTATCCTACTTAATTAGTTACCTCATTCTATTTTTAGACTTCCATTTTAATGTTGGAATGGGAAAAGCAATTATTTCATTCCCTAATAGAACCTTTTTCCTTAGTTTAATCCCTCTCTATTTAGAATGTATGGTTAATGGCTATGAATCTTTAAGAAGCATCAAGTGAATAATCACCTTTTTCTCCAAATGTGCATGAATAATGTTTGATAATAATTGTAATTATATATGTATATATAAAAGATTTATATCTATTCTCCAAGGGATCTTCTTAGAATGTTATATATTTCCTTCACATATTTTAAGTTTTAATAGGGATTAATTTATCATTGTCATTAGCACTAGAACTTAATTTGATTCCTTAAATGTTGTATTTTTCACTAATGTTATTAATTCAGTTGTAATGTGAAAAGTTAAAGATAGGATTTTGATAGAAATGTAAGTTGTCTTATTAGATTGTTATTTTGAACCTAAACTAGAATACAATTAGGAATTATATTTCTTGAGGCAAGAGATTTTATCTTGATAATACTCATTGAGATAGTGTAGTAAATTTGGCTACATATTATATTGTAATCTATGAACAATAAGATGAGTTTCAATTGGTGAACTTTATAATAAATTAGTAATATTGACTAATTATATGTGGTATATGTATAAGAAAATGAATCTGTTACATGTTACCTTCATTTATTTTGATAATAAGCATGATTGTATGTTGGGTGTTTAAATTAATGAGTAAATAGAGTGTTTTCTTATTGTCTTGAATTGCTATTTTTTATATATATAATGTCAATATGTGTTTATGTTAACCTTCATTTGTCAATTTTGGTTGTTGGCTATTATTATAGTAACATTATGATTATGATGACATTGTTAGTGATATTCTTGGTGTGGTTTTTTTAGTGTATTAATTTTCCTTGGTCTTGTGGTTTGGAGGACTGGGAATTATTGGTTACTAGAGACATGACTTCCTTTCGAGTCTTGTATTGTTGAGGTAACATGTCGTTTGATGTGGTTATATGTTCCTTTTATAGTGGAATAATTTTATTATTGATTTTATCCTGGTATGGGTTGCTTCATTATAATGACTTCTTGTAATTTGATTCTATGTTTTGGGGTTGGTTATTTGTTTTGTATCAGAGGTTGGGGGTGTTGTGGTTTCTATTTCATATACTTTTGTGTGTCAATTTGATGTTTTATAATGTTTTGGTCCTAATTGCGTAATTGAGGTCACATGAAGGTCTTGGTTATGTTTCTTGGCATACTTTTATTGGATTTAGTTTAATGTTGTCTTTTTGATGAATGTGGCTCTCTTAATCTTCTATATTATTTGATGATCATGTTTTTGTTATATTATGGTTTATTGACACTCTTGGAGCCTAAATACACATTTGAAGGATCAAGGAGATCTTATGTGTTCAATTTGTTAGAATGGATCCAAAAGAGCACTTATACATGAACTTTGTTGTGGTTGGTTTATGATTATGTTTTGGAACCTAGAGAGTTTGTATTATGATGTGTACATGAAATTGGTTTCAAAGTACTCTTTTCTTATGATGGAATATGTTGACCCCTTTGATGGTTTTGAGTTTCGATGCTCCAAACAATATTTTATGGTTCCTTTGATTTGATGAACCTTCAAGATTTCTCTTTATTGTTATTTGGATTATTATGTTCTTTTGGTTTTTAATTTAGATAGTAGGAGAGGGTTTTCTAGGAGCACTATTGGGAGAGTGGCTCCTAATGGGGGCGGGGCCCAAAGTGGTCAATCCAGGGTAACCCATTGTGGAGTTTTAATCAAGTGAAAATATAATCAAATGAACTAGGTTGGGATACACATTAATCAATATAAATGAGATGCCTCACCTGTGGTCTTGATTATTTGGTCAAACTAAGAATGGGTTAAAGGAGGGCTGGCTATTTGTGGGGCATTGATCTTACAAATCAACTTCCTTGTCCTCATGAAAGGTTGTCAGTTCCACATGAGATCCACCTAGGGGCTGAGGTCCAGAGAGGGGGATAAAGACGTCTAGGATAACCTAAGAGTGGGAGTTATGTGATGACACTCTTTGACATGTGTCTTATAATTCCCTCATGTCATTCTTATGGTTCACCTCTAGTATAGTATGGTATCCCATGGCATCCCTTGTGTATATTCTTGTATTATTTCATGTTCTATCCCTTGTGGAACCCATTGTGTTATACTTGTTTTTCTTGTGATGTTTTTGTTATATGATTTCTTGTGTGGTGTGGGGCCTTGTGTTATCTCCTAGCTCGGGGGAGTGGGCCTTAGGGTTCTACATGTTTGATTAGCAAATATTTTACCCATTGGGTATTTTTCCAAAGTGTGATCGAGAGTCGGGATGGTCTTCCATCTTCTTCTCTATAGTTTTCTATTAATGCAATCAGATGATTTATTATATTTTATTATGTAACTTCATGTTGATGAAATGATGTAACATTGTCTATATCATCATATTGTTTTTTTGATGTACTAATGTAATCTCCTTGAGGAGATCAATGTAAAAAGGATATGTAAATATGTTTTAGTGATTAATTATAATTTGTAAATGTAAATATGTATTTTTAATTACTTGTAATGTAGTGGATAAAGATGTTATGTTACATGCCAAGGAAAATAGCAATAAGGAAGTAGAAAAGATTAAAAATATTTGTAGCCACCTGTACTATGTTACATGCCAAGGAAATTATTTTCTAGCACAAGCTCATGCATGACCAAGTTGTAAATCTGATTTGTTTGGAAAAATGAGTCTTGTTGGAATATAAAGAAAAGTGTGTTTAACTTGCATATGATCCAAAATTTATCATCAAATAAAAAATACTTATCTTTATTTCATGAAAATTCCACACCCACACACACACACATCATGACCTTTATCTTACAACTTTTCAATTAAAGAAAAATAATACAAAAGAAAGCCAATTACATATAAACAACCTCTGACGAGATTTAAACATATAAGAGGAGGATGACTAACAATGGGGTCAGTAAAGAGTATTAATTTCTCAACATATAAGAGCTTTTGATTTATGTAGGATATGAGTTTTTGGCCTGATATTTCAAATTACACTTATCATAATGATGGACCGTATTTGTGTGAGCGAAAATGTTGAGAAAAAACCTAGAACCTCTTACATCTTTATCCAATGCACTATGGAAAATTAATGCCAACTATAGTATTTATTTCTAATTCTTAGATGACTAGGTCAATTTATTTTTAGTCTAATCTCTCCTATATAGGCTATTTTAGGGACATCGGATCCAAGTATTCAAACTTGAAGCCTATGTGAGGAACTAGTGCTAGCATTTGGTAACTCAAGAGCGATCCTTGAAGAATAGTCAATCATTCTAATTAAATATATGTCTAAAATCAAGGGAGTGGAGATTACCATGGTAACTAATGTTTCAAATTCCTTATAGTTGTTATACAAATCATAGCATTTCACAGATTTAAATATAGAAAAGAGAAGCCAGCATATAATCATAAAGAAAGAAAATTAACCCAAAATCAAAATGATATGAACATAAAAGAGTTAGCTTTTAAAATTCAATGATCTTATCCAAACTTTGTTTCCACCAAAAATTGGTAGATTTCATAAATAAACCATTGAGATTTTTTTCTCTTGCTTGCTCAATCAGGAGAACTACAAGATCTTACTCTATAGACTTCCATATATATTGAAGCATATATATATATATATATATATATATATATATATATATATATATATATATATATATATATATATATATATATATATATATATATATATATATATATATATATATATAGAAGCTTCACAAATAAATGTAGTTTAAACTTTTTTTAGAGGGGCTTCATCTAATAGTTTAAATATAACATGATCCTATTGATAACAGAATCTGATTATTTTCCTAATTAATAAATTTTATTCACTCATATTTAGATTCACGTAGGTGGATGCATAATTGATTTGAATCAATCACATCAATAAAATCTTAAAAACACCATTTAGTAAATTGAATACCTATTAACCTACTACATTACAGAAATGTAAGAAAAAATGGAACAAAATTTTCTCCAATTGATATTCCACACGTTGAACACTTCTTCAACGTTATGATGCTATTTTTTTCCATCAATAAGTTTTAAAACCCTTTTCTAGTTTGCTGTAGTTGATATTTTACCACGCATTGGAAATGAGGGTAGCTCAAGAGGACCTACTGTGCCACCATACATGGTTACTGGATAAGTGAGCTGAACATTCGGTACCTGTGCTTCTAATCTCAAAATGTGCATCACTTTTCTCATGCTCGGTCTCGCTTTCGGATGCGGATGAGAACACAACAATCCCAACAGGAGCACCCTCTCCATTGCATTTGCATCAAAATCCCCATTCAACCTCTCATCTGCTGCTGTCAAAAGCTTTCCCTTTCCCTGGGAATGCAGATCCCAAACCCATTCCACAAGTCTCTATCCATGCTCCTCCAAACCGGAGTCCACAACACGTCTCCCGCAAGCAATTTCCAAGCACACCGCTCCAAAGCTGAAGACATTCCATTCTGTGCTGGGTTTGCGGAATACCACGCATTCAGGTGCAATATATCCACCTGTTCCAGCTATAACAGTCGATGCACCATTTCAAAAATTACCTGCAATTAGTCTTGCCAACCCAAAATCTCCAAGCTTTGCTCTGAACTCGGAATCCAACATTATGTTGCTGGCCTTCACGTCCCTGTGCACCACACGCTCAATGCACTCCTCGTGAAGATAAACAAAAGCTGCCGCTACGTCACAAACAATTACATACCTTCGACCCCAATCCAAACAAGTACCGGAGAAAATGTACTTGTCCAGACTTCCGTTCGGCAGGAATTCGTAGACGAGAAGCAATTCGCCCTTGTGATGGCGGTGGGACCACCCCAAGAGCTGCACAAGATTACGGTGTCTCAGCTTACTTATAATCGTAACCTCGGAGATGTATTCCTTTTTGCCTTGTTTGGAGCGTTGGGAGATTCTCTTCACGGCTACAATTTCTTTTGAGCCAGGCAAGATGCCTCTGTAGACATCGCCGAAGCCTCCTCCTCCAAGCTTTTGTTCATGCCTAAAATGATGAGTTGCAGCGCTGAGCTCAGCATGAGAGAACTTGCGCGGCCCTTCGCTGAAGCATTTGTCCATCTCAATGTCCTCCTCCTTGCCACTTTTATTTGTCAAATACCACAACCCCACTAACAGCGCAAATCCGGCCACTGTGGAGAGGCAGGCGATAATTGATATTAAAACATAATTGTTCTTCTCGGGAGTATGCAAATGGTGACAATTAAAATCCCAAATTAAAACATCGTGCTTTTCCAATGAATACGCAGTGGAAGCCGAAATGACGACCTTGATTTTCTGGGGAAGAAACTCTGTGAGATCTATGTCATACGATAATATTGGGCTTTCCGGTTTTTGTCCGTTGTTCGTAAGAAACACTTGAAGGCTCTTGGTTTTGCTGTCATAATGCACCCATGCCTCCAGGATGTAGCCGCTACGAATATCTATCGCCCATCCATGATCCAAAGGTGATACGGTTGTCTGAAGAATAAAATAATAGCCGAAACAAAAACATTAGAAATAAAGAAGAAAAGATGTTGGGGAAAGAAACTAGAAAAAGTAATAGCATAAGCTAAAAGCTATTTGGAATGAAAACAACTGAATCCCTTTGATGAGTAAATATACCTTGGAAACAATGCTGTTTACATTGATTCCTATGTGGTTGTCATCTGGGTCAAATGGATCATTTTTTAATGTGTCGAACTCCACGGCAACAATTTGGTTAGAAGAATTCCCGTCAGTGGTCTGGTTAAAGAGACCAAGCCATTGGCCTGTACAGTTTAATGGCGGCTCAGAGTCGTAAGGGGCAAGAAAGAAGGCAAGCCCATCACCGTAAGCGGATGACTGCGAATCGCTTTTCGAAACTAGAAATTTTAAATAAGAAGAAAAATTTGCCAGAAAAGAAGAGTTGTCCCAGAGATAAATTGGTTGGTTGTAAGTCATCCTGGAAAAAGTCGCCTCGGCTTTGTCTCCATTTGAGAGTTGCAGGAAACTCACGTTTGGCAAGAGAGGGAACCATGGTACAAAGCTGGCGACACCTTGCATGCTGAAATTCGTTTCAAGAGGAAATGTGAAGAGAGGGGTTTGTGAAAGACGACACCAGCAAATGCAAAACAAGAGCACACCAAAAGCAGAGATGAGATGGTTGCCATGTGGGCAATGAACTCATTTTCTTCTATTATTGATGTAAATCATCTGCTAAGTTATGTACCCTCTCTCGTGTGTCCTCACATTGAGAGAAATGACATGAAACCTCAATTATCGACGGTTGAAAATAAAAGTTTCTTGAACTAATCGAATAAACTATAGTGTGTCTGTGCGGGAAAATGGACGAGTAGTGGAGTACTCCGTCAACTCAATCCAAAATTGTTTAGTTATGTCCTCCCTTTCGATATCATACTTCTCGACGTCAATTTCTTGTTCGCAATCAACTCTCACTTGCTGTTTGTCTTTGAATATTTGTTATCTCCCAAGCACAACGTTTTAACATTTAATACCTTTTGATTAAAGAGAAGCGCCAAAAATATATATTAGAGAAATATTAATATACTACATGTTCTTTTAGAAACAATTTAAATGGTAAAGCACAGTTTGAAAGTAATTAGGAGATAAATTAAAAATGATTTATTCATCTCAATATAATTATCTAATTATAATGATAATTACGTATTTTGGTCATAAATAAATTAGAAAGGTTTAGAGGATTTATGAAAAGGTAATTATTCTAGTTTAGAAATGTTTCATTAATCATTTTTCCTATATATTTATATAGCAAGAAAATCCACAATAACATTCCAATGCTTAGATTTATGAAAAAAACTATATAGCATCAGAATTTGAAGAGAAATGAAGAATTTAATCCACTAAAGTCTCACATTCACACTCGGCCTTCCTGCAACCTAGTTCACCAGCCCTCCAACCTTCCTCCAACCTAACTCACTAGCCTTCCTAAGAGTCACAAAATATCCAAAGCTTCCATCTAGTCATTAGAAATTGTACCCATCATATAAGATAAAATAAAATATGCATACAAAAAATTTGCACAATCAACTATCCAATTACACTAACTTCTCTATTTAGACTATATAACATTTAAAAATTAATATACTAAAGTTTAGCTAAATTACTTTGTCTTTAGTTTGACGATTTTGTTTCTTTTGAGACAAGTAGCTTCCGAACAATTTTTAGATTTTAAAATTCACAATAAAAAGGTACATAGTTTAATTAATTCAAGGTAGTATAAAATTTTTAAGTTCAATTTAGTTGTGAATGAAATTTGTAATGGTTATTTTTGTCTTGTGTGAAAGTTTTATATATGAATCATTCGAATAATTAAAATAGTTTTATGTATTTCATTTCAAATTTATTTAATATATCAACAAAGTAATTCATAGAGTTTTAATGTAATTTTTTTTGTGTTTCTCCTTAGACTTATGTGACAATATTTTTTATTAAAGGAAAACTTGTTTTACAAGGACAAGAACCCAAGTCTTTACAAGAAAAACAACAACTAAATGTAACAGATGTTAACCATTAGCTAATCTAAAGGAAAATAGAAAATAAAAAATAAGGGAACTGTGCCTTAACATACACTCTTTAATAAACTATCATTTTTTTGAATAATTTCAGCATTAATGCTTTAGACCTTCTTAAAAATGCTATAAATAGCTATGATCCCCTTATCTTTACTCCTCAGTTTGGTCACAAGTCCGTGCATAGAAGTCTTCTTTA
The DNA here is from genome assembly GCA_027943335.1 of Chamaecyparis obtusa. Classification (NCBI taxonomy): domain Eukaryota; kingdom Viridiplantae; phylum Streptophyta; class Pinopsida; order Cupressales; family Cupressaceae; genus Chamaecyparis; species Chamaecyparis obtusa. Next base: position 132,935 of record BSBK01010187.1, on the reverse strand, counting down.
TCTTCTCTATGGCATCGTCTGAATCCTCAACAAGATCTATTTCTTCTTAACCGCCCCTATATACATGAGGTGATCTTTCTTAGTTGACTTACACTAATATATGGCAAGGCAAAGTTACCCTTAAACAATAGCTATAGGGATTCTGCTATTCATTTAATTTCTTTAATCTCTCGGTTGTATTATCTATGGTATTTTTACTAACAATAATTACAACTCTCATTTTATCCTAAATCACCATCAAAGTGTCATCAATATTTTTAATACATTGCTCATGATCTTCCTTTAGATTCCTGATACCCTTGGCTAAGGATTTGGTACTTTCCATGATGTTATCAAGTCTCTAGTTTGAAGGAGTAGATCTATCCTTTAATGCATTAATTTCAACAACTATCCATAAAAGTACAAAACTCTAAATCTTCATCATAGTTTTGACATCTTTACCTATACTAGGGTTTTCTGGAACCAATGAACCCCTCTCAATCGAAGTATCCTTCCCAATTTCAACAAAGATTTCCACATGAATGCCCATATCCATATCTTTCATGTCACGAGGAGAAGAAACAAGGGAAATGGGGTCTAACTTAGTATAAGGCTTCAAAATAGATTTTTTTCAAATAGGACGACTTTCTCCTATCCCCAACTGAAAGGGACCAATTGGCTTTCTAGTTTCATTTTTATTTTACCCAAAGTAGACAACCTATCTTTCTATTTCCCTTTCCCTTTCACATCAACACTGGGGTCAAGAGAATCAAGAACAATTTCATCTGACGAGGTGTAGTCAAAGCCATCATCATCAGATATGAAGACTTTGTTATGAGTAGAGAAAGTAGACATGGGGCATTTCCTTTCCTACAAGTGAAAAACCTCATCATTGTTAGAATCTACTTCCTCTTGATCAGAGAAAGTATCTCCATAGTGAACCCTAACATTCTTCTTAAACTCAATGCTCATTTTAGAGAGATGGTTTCTCTCTATATGCAATTCTATAGTATGATCCATTAATAGTAAAATGAAAGCATCATGTTTTCCTAATATAAATAATTTCATGTACTTATAATCTTTATATTGAAAGAAACTTTTAGAAATCTCCTTGATTTCTTAAAGAAATACAAAAATATTCCACATACTACTAAAACTATTGAAAAATTGAAATTAAAATAGTTCTCATTCTTTGCCCTTATTTTCTCCTCTCTTAAATTGTAATGTTTGATATTTTAATCCTTAATTAATGGCCGTTTACCTACATGATAAAATCATACTCTAACTTTGAGGCCAATAGTATCAAAAATAATTAATAAGGATGATTTTTATTTATCATATTCAAAATGTGTAGATACATAATTATGAGAAAACTTAAAAACAAAGTATATTAGCTACTATTTTAGAGTCAAAGTTCATCATAGCAAAGAAAGTGAATATTGTTTGCTTCTAGTTTAAATTTAATTTTAAACTAATTACTAAAATGATTAATTTATTTATATACTTTAAAACTATAGAAAATATTGACACTTTTAAATAATAAATAAGTTATTAACTATCTTTAAAAAAATAAATAAATAATTTTAATATAAATATAGGTTGGCGAGGTCACAAATAAGAAACCTTATCCCTAATATGAGTATTTAGCAATAACACTCTAAGAGGGACCACAATTTAACCATCATAATATGAAATTATTAGCTAGAATATAAATTACCTTAAAGGAGAGAACAAGTAAGAATGTGAAAGTCAAGAGGAAATGTTCCATGAATGAGCACAATATCCTTTCAATAGACAGAAATGCTCATTTGTGAAAGTTGAGATGCCTTTGTACAAGCCTCGTCGACCAAGCTTTTATTTTTGGCTTCAATTTGTAGTTGTAGTGTTAAGCTTGGCAGGACAGAAGCTTTGCCAAACCTATTTTCCATTCAGACACTTATGGAGAGAAAGATAATTTTAATGTTTCTTGGCTTTGTATGACTTTCTGAAAGTAACGCGGGGAAAGTTTCTAGTAGAAATAATCATAGTGATCTCGTACCTAATACACTGAGGAAATTGAGACCCCCTCCTTAATATTCTAATGCAGCAAGCTACATCTTTTTATTAATTGTATTTGTTGGTAGTACTTAGTGAAAATAGATCTTTGACAAGCATTAAAATATTATTACACACATTCTCTTTTGTCATTTTGTTTGACTGCTCAATCGAAAACAATGTACGATATTCAGATATATAGATAAAGGAAGAATAAATAACTCTTCCATTTTACAACTACGAATTATATTATATGTAGAATGGCTCCTAGTTTTAAGATCTCGTTTTAGTTTGTATATTTATATTAAAAAAAATCTGGTTCAAAAAATATTTTTAAGTGCTATTATGTATGCACAAAAGAGTGATCAAATTTCTTGATAATAATTAAAACATTAAGTTGGTTTGATAAGATTATTTTTGTAAATGAAGAATAATATATTTCAAATAATTTTACATAAAATCAGGATTCATATAAATTTAAAGTAACAATGTTTAATCAAATATGTCATTGTAAGAAGTTACAAAATCATTCTATGTCAAAATAAAAATGAACTAGAATAGTGTACAATCATAAAGTCCTATATAGGTGACAAGATCTCTTAAGATGTGAAAGGTATTGAAGAGAAGAGACTCTATGGAACACAAACATGTGTGGTATATTTCAAAGGAAAAAGAATGAGAAGTGTGCATTTTAATCATCTATATTTTTCTTCAATTTTCATGTAAGATTTAAATAATAAAGGATACAAAAGTGATCATAAAAGTAAAATCTCTACTAAATTGATCTAAAGTTTTTGGAATCAAGAAATTTGAGAAATTTGATTAAGTGTGCGCTCTCTTTATACTTAATATGCAATAGGCACTCATTACACCAGCAATATTATTAAAGAAAAATACACTCTCGACCTTGTGACACTATATATAAATTGTCTATAAACTAGAAGTATATAATTAGTAATATTATGCTTGAATCAAGTTTTTTGAAAGATACATAGTAACTAAAATAAGAGGAAGAGAGAAAAATGAAGAAAAATATTGCTGAAAATTGTGTATGATAATCAAACATCATCTCTAAAAAGGTACATCTCCAAAGGATTAGTGTCACCCTATCTTGCCTCATCCCAACCCTAACTTGGCAGAAAAGTAAGACCAAGGTAAGGTAGATTGGGTACCAAGTCGGGTTGCATGGATACCTTTGGCACACCCAAAAAATGAAAGTAAAATTTGTAATATAGATATACTTCTCTATTTGGTTGATCAATGGCTATAGAAAGTGAAAATGAAAAGGTGTGTTTTTATTTGACTCTAATGAAAGAAAGTATGGGTACAAGAAACCAACAAGAAGAAATAATACCTTGGTCTTTAAGTGACAAGTTCAAGTGGAATTATAGAAAAATATGAACATTGTATATATGTGAATAATAAGTTACATGTGTTGAGAGAGAAACTAAGTGACAAACATGGGAAAATATTAACTAAAAGAGCCACTATAATCAAGTGGTAATGGATCTGTTTCAAGAATGAGATGTTCACTATATAATAAAAGGCATGCATTATAACCTCTATTTCCATTCTACCTAATATAATTTGATTAATAACAATTTTCCTAGCATAATTTTATAAATCTAAACACCTTTTTTTATGAGGTGGAGGAATTTCTTAATTTTCTTTTATATTTACAAACTTTCTATTTATACCCTTTTTTATTTGTGTGTGTGTGTGTGTGTGTGTATGCTTTAATAGATCATGTATCTAAAATAATTTTTGAAAATTATTTTCTATATGTTTGAATTCTTAAATTGAGATGTATGAAATAATAAATTGATTCATCCATGTCGATTTGTAGTAATCTACCCCTATTCTAGACTGAATTTGCACTTACTCTTTTGAGTTTCTGCATATGTGATTAGTAAAAGGAATTCGTTGTTGCTACCAAATTTAAGGATATCTGATCTTATTTTCTTGTTTTGTCTAGACTTCTTTTATTTAGAAAAAAATTCAAGCACTTGTCAAGGAATCCCTTAAGTGCAACTTTTTGAATATATTAGCTCAATTTATTTTTTATGTGAATGAGGCTTCATGAAGAATACATGGATTCCTTTGTAAATAAAGCACAATTAAATCTATCCCTAATCCCACTCTTCTTTCAGTCCTTTTATAGATTTCTTATTTTATGATTTTTGCAAGTATATTGATATTTATTTTTGAAGGTTTAAATTGAATTGTTTGTTTCTTATATATCTAAAACATAATAACAAAAATTATCAATATGATTAATCTTGACTCACATCAATGATACTTGAGTGGAATGTGTAATTACTAAAATTTACAACAAACCTAAGATATAATAGTAAGTAAAATAATATAAATATACAAAAGTTGTACCTTTAATTTATAGTAGAGGTGAATTGTTTCTAGTCATGTATGGTTTTGTAATTGCACTTCCTTTATGAGAAGTTACAAGGATATGAATTCAAAGCAACAAGGAGAATTCCAAATAAGAAGGTTTCATTCTTACACATGTCCCCTTTAATCTATCACAAGATGTGTAGATTTTAAATTACTCCTACGTGGGTCAACATTAGTAGAAACCTTTTCAAAATCCCCTTCCAAACTCACCTAGGATACTACCCAAAGGCACCCAACAACATTACACTTACTCAACTCTATTTGACACCTCCAAAATATAAAGTAGTAGAAAAATAAATGTTTGATAAACACTTTCTAGCCACACATAGTACTAATAGTGGCATTGAAGCAAGGAGACCAACAACCCCAAACACTAGTATAATTTCACTATTCATGTCACTATAGATAGTATATGATTAGTGCAGAAGGATAAAATATTACTATAAAAAATTATAGAATAACTATAGCATCTTCAAACAAATCTTAAATTCTTCAAAATTATAAACCTTAAAATTTGTTCAGAAGAGACCTCACAAATTTTGCCTATAAAATCTTCAAGAGAGATTTTAAATTAGAATCTCAAATATTTTGAAATAAAACAAAATGGTGAATCCAATATGAATCCATGCTAAAGATGCATTTTTTTTCTACACAAACCACTAAGAAATTCCAATGGTTTTCATCCCTTGATTTCCTACAAATAGAGCTATAGCTCCCAAATTCTCAAAGATAAAATAAATTAACCCAATATATGAAACAACTTTCCCAAATATCCTTTTATAATCCACTCATGAGGTTTCTAGAAGCCTTATTTAAATTTCCCACTTATAATATTCATAATTTACTTGTAATAGGGAATAACAATAAAGTGACCCCTTCTATAATTTTAGTTAACTTCAAATCACTTTACAAATTAATTATATATTCATTGTATACCTCCCACAATCGATACGTATAAATATAAAACACTTTATTCAATTATTTAAATCCTTATAACTCCCTAGGCACCAAACTAAAGCCACTTTATGAAAACAACCTAAAATAACATTAGGCCCCTTTTTGTCTTCATATCATAAAGTCATTTAATATAATTATATTTTGTTAATGTTAAACTTGATTTAAATTTAATAATTGAACTTATATATCATTAAACCCTTTATAATTTCCAATATCAACTTATGGGAATAATCCATCTACTTTCTAGATATATAAATGATGCTAATTGACCATCCCAATGGCGTACTATAAATACTAACCATGAATAATACATCCAAATGACTTACTAAAAATAATAAGTGTAAATCAAAGTGTCATGGATCAAATCCAGAAGGAATGCAACATATAAAGTAGGAAACTAAGCTAAATAATACTAAAGTAAGAATAAAAAGGTCTACTAAAGACCTATAGAAAATCCTTAGAAGGGTCCCCTAATTACAATGTTAAGATATAAGGATAATGATCATAGGATAATCTTTAGAGAAAGGTACTACCTTAAAAGGGGACACAAGAAACTACCCTTCCCAAAGATTTCTTGTCCTCAAGAAATGCTAACTTTGTCCCAAAATTATTATGGTGAAAAAATAAAATTAAAGATGATTTCAAGGTCCCAAGTCAACCTTCAATATCCAATGCACCATTTACTTTTAGAACTATCATGTTGAACAACTATATAATAGACCTCTTGAAATATATTTTAAAGAAGAGAAATGGACCAAAATTGTACAAATTTAGTCAACTCCTTAGACAATTTCCCTTTAGAAATCTTAATTTGAGGCACCATATGAGGGATCTCAATAAAATCATCATAAACCATTTCATTCCCAATGCCCTACAGTCCTCTAAAATAAGTGATACTAAAGTTATTTTTTCTTCTCCAAACATTTTGCAAGATGAATACAAGTAGTAACACTAATCTGGTACTCAAACATCCAACAACACCTCAAATGAATAGCCCAACCAATAATTTTCTCCATCAAAATTTCCAAAAACTATCTTTCACACTGAGCTAATAGAATTGAAATTTCCCAAATATATAGCTATGTAAAAATAAATTTTCTAGCTACAACAATTGCAAAGGAAGAAAATCACTACAAAATTTAATTAACCTAAGAAAAAAATATCCTTATGTGACCCTATCTCTAATCATATTCCCAAAATTCATTGACTCGACAAGGGACCATATCTGTTCATAATCTACCTCTAGTCCATTCATAGTGAATCAAATGGACTTATATGAATTTGTAAATAAGAGGTATCAATATCAACAATATTTAGAACTCAAGAGATATGAGATAAGGGGTTTGAAGATGAGAGGCAAGAGTGGATCTAGGGTTTCAAGGTGTGGGGAAGCTTCAGGTGGTTTAGTAGATGAATGTGATGTAAATGGAAATGAGGATGGTGATGTGGATAGTTGCTTGGTGGTTTTTGGTTAATAACCATGATCCATGTTGGTTCAAGTGAAATATATTATGTCTATGGGTTCAATGGTCCCTAGATTTATTTCTGGTTTTGTTGTTATGAATGAGCCTCCTAGATACACAAAATGAGATCTCAAAGAGAATGATCATGTAGACAATGTTACTCAAGTACTAGATCAAACATAGAGCTTCTTTTCCAATTATGTCCACATTGAGCACCATAGTTCATGAATCCAAAAAGAATCACTGTAAAAATATTGAGTGACTGATCACATACCAACATCCCTTTATAGAGAAAGAAACACAACTCCCCTCACAATGCACAAGTAATGCATGTAGAACAATAACTTTCTTATTCAATAACACCATGAAGAAACTAGTGTCTAAAAATAGCCCTTCATAAGATCAACAAAATCAAAAGGTTTTTATCTACCATGTAAAACCTGAAAGAAAACACTTTATTCAAGAGCACACATGCACTTCCATGCCCACGTCTCATCTAGAAGACTTAAAAAGTCTAAAAACACTAAACAATTGAACCTAGAATAATAGATTGTCATAGATGAGCATTGTCATAAATTTTTAAGGAAAATCTATAAACCCCTCAAATCCTACGAACAATCTTAAAAATATATAAACCCCTCAAATCCTACGAACAATAATCTGAACCATGCAAGTATAATCATTGTAGAGGATAAAATAGTATAGGAACTCTAAGCCCACTTTTAGACCAACTCCACAACCACCACCAATATATGCATCTGAGAGAGATAGGCTATCTAGAAGCTTCTAGATCATCCAATGATCAAGTCCATAGCCTCTATACATTCAAGGTAAAAAAATAAACACCTTAATGCATCAAGAATTATTCCACTATCAAATAGCAGCTCCAAGTCAATGTCATTTCAACATGATGAACTCCATTTTGTCTGTCTTCACTATCCTTTGAAAAACATGCTTGTTGTGCCCTGAAAAAAAAATAGATGAAATAATATCACTCGTAAAAGGATTAATCATTATCTAATTCCTTGAAAACAAATATCTTCAATATTTCCAACCTAAGAAATGTTAATCGAAGAAATACCCAGAACCTAAAAAATTGTGAATCCTTACATGCAAGCAACATGTAAATCACAAAAATGAGCTCTGTTAGCAATTGAAGGGAGATAAGGGCATCCAAAAAAGCCATATGAGATCAGTATGTACATCTAGTATTCAATGAATTATTCAATAGCTTTGAACAAACTAATACAAGCACATATTACTATGTCATAAAAGTGGAAACAAACATAGTTAATTTCTCACAATGTCCTACTGAGAGAAGAAATGTCGAAAGTAATCTGAAGTGGGATGCTTATTAGGAGAAAGATCTACCTATTTACCATTTTTAAAAACCCATTTTGGCGTATCCTCAATGCGAGCGAGATCTGAAGACCCATTAAAATGTTTATCAAAGGCAAGATCCCTCCATTTTCCATCTCTAAAAACCCATTGTAACGTACACATAGAATGATCAAGATCCAAAAAATCATATTCGTCAAAATGAATATCAAACCACTTAGGGTTTGAATGCTTGTCATAAAGTAACTCCCATGGATCCACCTATCCATCTTTTACCACTTGGCCATCCTTGTCCTGGTTTGAAACAAGAGAAGAATACTAAGGATTTCCTAACCCTACATCCTTGCAATATTTCCCTACTGTAGATGCCATCTTTTTAATAATAATAATAATCATCATCATCATCATTATTATTATTATTATTATTATTATTATTATTATTATTATTATTATTATTATAAAAATTATTATTATTATTATTATAATAATAATAAAATTATTATTATTATAATAATAATAATAAAATTATTATTATAATAATAATAATAATAAAATTATTATTATTATTATTATTATTATTATCTTGCACTTTGTGTGCAAGTGAGCATGCAAAATGATAATAGTAAAAAATGAAAGAAAATAATTTATGATCTAGAAGCAACATTACTTTTTTTTTACCAGACATTATATGTACATGTCTAATAAAGTTTAGACACCATTCACTTTTAAGTTAGGAATGAGTTGTAGGTGTGTTTCTAGAATATGCATTGATTTTTCTTGTTTCAAAATGTCATGTTATCACACAAACATCTATAATTGTACATTAAAAGCGTAAATAGTGATTATACTATTGAGTTTACATGGGTTGTACAATTAATTGTGCAAATACTTATAAAGAATTACATTCCCATTACTTCTCAAAAAGTCCCAAAACTATGTGATGAGAATTAACTTTCAACTAATTATTTACTAAATCTAACACTAAGTGTATTTCTTAAAATATCTAGGCACATGGGTTTTACAATGAATTGTGCAAATTCTTATAAAGAATTACATCCTCATTACTTCTCAAAAAGTCCCTCAACTATGTGATGGGAATTAACTTTCAACTAATTATTTACTAAATCTAACACTAAGTGCCTTTCTTAAAATATGTGCATACATGGGTTTTACAATTAGTTGTGCAAATGCTTATAAAGAATTGCATTCCCATTACTTCTCAAAAAGTACCTAAAGTATGCGATGACAATTAACTTTCAATTAAATATTTACTAAATCTAACACTAAGCACCTTTCTTAAAATATGTACATCTTAATTTTCCAATACCATCTTTAAGATTTACATTATGAAAACAAGACGAAGACAATAAAGAACAAAAATATTGAAACATGGATTTATTATAGTAGCCTACTTAAAAATTTACAAAAATCTTTGGATCAAATCCCTATACTCGTCTACAACAATTTGAATTGGTCATGTTCAAGCAACTATCATGATGCCATCAGGGACTGGGTTTCTAGTTAAGAGAAACTAATCCATATAACCAACACACATCTCATATAAAGACTCTACCCAACAAAAACATAATTAAAAATAAATCTGCATTGTTATATTCAACTTAGGAAAGATTGCAATCTATCAACAAACAAGATTGACAATACCAGAATTTTCCATGGCCTTCCATGATCCTTAATATCCATCTCTCTACTTTTCCCCCTTAAACCGTCAACTCTATGTACCTTTAAAGTCTAATTTTTTTTTTGTCTTTGTTGTTTTCCTCCTCTTATCCTATACACCTTCCTCTTCCTCTTTAAATTGTTTATGCTTTTAAATTTGTTAATTCTGAAACCTGAATATGAGTGGCCTCTTTAACTCCCATGCTTGCCATCTCCTATACCATTTTCTTCTCCTTTATTCCCTACTTACCCCACTTTCCTCCAATTAATTGTACTTAATTAAATATAGATAAATATCTCATATTCTACAAATTTCTTCTATCATTTATGAAGATACATTCATTCCATCCAAATTGGTTAAACTAAAAACAATGATATGACAGCAAGCACTATTTGCCACAACATTAAAGATAAATTTATTTGTTTGTACTTCAACACCATTTACCTATGTATTGGTAAATACTGATGCGTACATCATTGAATTAGGTCTGCCTCAAAATCAATAGGAGTTCTTCGACTATGCAAGAAAATTAATTTTATTCCATTAATAAATTTTAAAACACTTTTTTAGTTTTCCGGGGTTAATATTTTACCATTCATCGGCGATGAGGACAGTTGAGGAGGACCTAAAGTGCCACCATACATTGTTACTGGATAAGTGCCATCAGCTTCCAATCTTAAAATATTCACTGCTTTTATCATGCTCAGTCTTTCTTTGGGATGTGGATGAGAACACAACAATCCCAACAGAAGCACCCTCTCCATTTCATCTGCATCAAAATTCCCATTCAAATGCAAAACAAGAGCACACCAAAAGTAGAGATGAGATGTTTGCCATGCAGACAATGATTTCTTTTTCTTCTGTTATTGTTGTAAGTCATCTGCTAAGTTATGAACTCCCATTAAGAAAACTGACATAAAAGTTTAAAACCTCAATCATCTACGATAAAATGACGGTTTAATTAAGGTTGATTAAAAATAAAAATTTCTTGAACTAATCGAAAAACCCTAGTGTGTCTGTGCAAAATGGGCTCTGGAAATTATACTAGTGGAGTACTCCGTCCACTAAATCCATAATTTAGATAGTTATTTCCTCCCTTTCTATATCATATTACTCCACGTCAATTTCTTGTTCGCAATCAACTCCAACTTGATGTTTGTCTTCGAATTTTCGTTACCTCGCAAGCACAAGTTTTAATTATTTAATTTCTTTTAATAAAATGCTAAAAGAGTAGGGCCAAAAATATATATTAGTGTTCTTTTAGAAGAATTTAAATGGTAAAAGGTAGTTTTAAAGTAATTAGAGGAAAAAATTTGTTCATTTCATTATAATTGTAATCATGTATTTTTGGTCATTATAAATACGAAAAGTTTAGAGAATTTATCAAAAGACAATATATTTAGTTCAGAAATATTTTACTAATAAATTTTTATATGTCTATTTAGCAAGATAATCTGCAATAAACATTCCAATGTCTAAAAATACGAGTAAAATATATAGCCTCAAAATTAAAAGAAAAATGAAGAAATTAATCCACTAAAGTATCAATTCGCCAAAAATATACTTGAGAATCCTTAATATTAAAAAAATAACCTAAGCTATTATATAAGAAAAGTGGGTTCCAAACAATTTTTAGATTTTAAATTGTACAATAGTTTAAATAATCTAAGCTATTATACAGATTTTAAGTTCAATTTAATTGTGAATGAAATTTTTAATGTTTATTTTTGTGTTATGTGAAAGTTTTACATATGCATCTTTCAAGTATTCAAGATAGTTTTATGCATTTCATTTCATTTTTATTCAGTATATTAAAACAAAAAATTAAGATAGTTTTAGTGTAGAATTATTTTTATTTTTTCTTAAATTGAAGAGACAATGTTTAAGTATGCACATTTTTCTAATATATGTAATTTCATGTACTTATAATCTTGATATTAAAAGAAAATTTCTAGAAATCTCCCTCATTCCTTAAAGAAATACAAAAAATTCCACATACTACTAAAACTATTAAATATTTCAAATTAAAATAGTTCCCATTCTTTGTCCTTGTTCCTTTAAATTTTCCACATACTACTAAAACTATGAAAGATTTGAAATTAATATAGTTCCCATTCTTTCTCCTTATTCCTTACTCTCTTCTAATGTGATGATTTATATCTCAATTCTTAATTGATGGGAGCCTACACATAAGAAAATCATACTTTAATTCTATTAGACCAATAGTATTAAAAATTACTTATAAGGATGATTTCTCTTTCATATATTCAAAATGTGTAGATACATAATTAAGAGAAAACTTTTTTAAAAAGTATATTATTTATTGTTTCAAGATAAAAGGTCAGCATAACAAAGAATGTGCAAGTTGTTTACTTCTTATTGATAACTACAATTTTAAACTAATTATTAAAATTAATAATTTATTTATATACTTATACAAATTATATGTATGTATCTATGTATGTATGCATGCATGCATACAGATTCATATGTATATGTATATTGGAGGTAGAGATAATCAATATTTTTTCCTCCACCTTCCTTAACATGTGATCTACTAATTATCTAAGACTTTAAAAAAATGTTTAAAAAAAATAAAATAGTAATACTTAAAATCCCATTACTTATGTGCACATTGTATAACCATGTGTTATATGGTTGCGTATACCAGTCATTCAGGTCCAATTTTACATTCACAAATTAGTATTCATCAGTATCCTATAAGTTGGGTACTTTTTGAATCCCATAAAACATATCTATCACTTAATCATTGGTCCATGTGGAGCTCTAAATAATCAATATTCTCCTCAACACCACAAATTCCTCCTCTCCCTCAATTGAAGTACTATTTAGAAATACAAAGTATGAAATATGTTAGGATTTCTTTAGGTGGCATGCCTCAATGGCCAATAGATTCCTTAAGATAATCTCAAAAGAATTTGTCAAAAATTGTGGGTAGAGAAAAAGTCTATTTTTCTTATAAAAAGATAGCTTCCCTTGGATGCGACTCTATTGTAAGGCATAAACTTTGTAGTAGAATTCAACAACTCATATTTTGAAAACTTTATAAATATTTTGAGGCACCACTCATCATCAAGTTTTTCCTCAATCTCACTTTGTTTTTAATCACTCTAACTGTGTGTTTGATATTCTTTCCATCCAATTTTTTTATTAAAATATGTAAATAGCAAAAGAGTCTTTTTAGCATCCTTTTCACATTTATTCTTGTTGCACTAAGCTAGGTACCCTTCTATCAAAACTATGTTATGAATAAGATGAGGACTTGCTTATTTATAGTCCACTTCTCTATGTCTCTATATACTTTGAAATGAATGTTCATCTAGAAAGTACATCTATTTTCTAAACCCAACACCACTCTGTAATTTCCTGGCACATAGATTAAGCCAATAAGGTAGAAAATAACATAGGATCCATAGAGTGAAGGGAGGATTAATACTACGAAGACCAAAAGAAAAAGAAAATACCTCAAAATAATGAAGAACAAAAACTACGGATATAAGGAAATAGAAAAGACTAGGAATATTTGTAGCCACCTACTATGTTGCATGCCAAGGAAATTATTTTCCAGTACAAGGCCATGTATTACCAAGTTCTAAATTTGAGTGGTCTAAAAGATTGATTCTTGTTGGAATATAAATAAAAGTGAGCTTAACTAGTATACGATCCAAAATTTATCATGAAATAAAAAATACTTATCTTTGTTTCATGAAAATTTCACACACCCACACACACACACACACACATCATGACCTTTATCTTACAACCTTTTAATTGGAGAAAAATTTAATATAAAAGAAAGCCAATTATATATTTAAACAGTCTTAAACAAGTTTTGAACAATTAGAGGAAGACAACTGGCAATGGAGTGAGTAAAGAGTATTAATTTCTAAATATATGAGAGCTTCTAATTTATGCCAGATTTTCTTTTTTGGCTTGATATTTAAAATCACACTTATCAAGATGATGGACCACCTAGTGTGAACCAAAATGTTGAGCAAAACCCTAGAACCTCTTATATCTTTATCCAATGGACTATGGAAAATCAATGCCAACTTTTAGTATTTATTTCTTGTTCTTGGATGAATAGGTCAATTTATTTTTAGTTTAACCTCTCCTATGTAGGTTATTTTAGGGACATTGGGTCCAAGTATTCAAACTTGGAGCCTATGCGAGGAACTATAGTGCTAGTGTTTGGTTACTCAAGAGAGGATCCTTGAAGAATAGTCAATCATTCTATTTAACTCTATGTCTAGAATCAAGGGAGTAGAGATTACCATGGTAACTAATGTTTCAAATTCCTTATAGTTGTTATACAAATCATAGCATTTCACATAATTAAATATAGAAAAGAGAAGCCAACATATAATCATTAAAGAAGAAATATTAACCAAAAATAAAAATGATATAAGCGTAAAAGAGTTAGCTTTTAAAATTCAGTGATTGTATCCAAGTATGGTTTCTACCAAAAATTGGGAGATTACATAAATGAACCTTTGAGAATTGTTTTCCTTGCTTGCTCAATCATGAGAGCCACAAGATCTTACTTCATAGGCTTCCCCCCCCCCTCTCTCTCTCTTTATATACATACATACATATATATATATATATATATATATATATATATATATATATATATATATATATATATATATATATATATATATATATATATATATATATATATATATATATATATATATATATATATATATATATATATATATATATATATATATATATATATCTGTGTGTGTAGCTTCACAAACAAATATAGCTCAATCTTCTTTTAAAGGAGGTTCTATCTAATAGTTTAAATATAACATGATACTATTGGTAATGGAGTCTGATAAGTTTCCTGATTGATATGTTTAATTTCACTCATATTTAGATTCAAGTAAGTAGACGTATAATTGATTTGAATCAATCACATCTCTATTGAAACTTCTTTTACATAAACAACACCATTTACTAAATTATATACGAATAACCTACTTCACTACAGAAATGTAGTCCAAAAAAATAGAATAAAATTTTCTCCCCCTTATATTCCACACCTCTTAATCAGCACGCCAAGATGTAATTGCTAATTTTATTCCATAAATAAATTTTAAAATCCTTTTCTAGTTTGCTAGAGTTGATATTTTACCACGCATTGGAAATGAGGGTAGTTCAAGAGGACCTACTGTGCCACCATACATGGTTACTGGATAAGTGAGCTGAACATTGGGTACCTCTGCTTCTAATCTCAAAATGTGCATCACTTTTCTCATGCTCGGTCTCGCTTTAGGATGTGGATGACAACACAACAATCCCAACAGAAGCACCCTTTCCATTTCTTTTGCATCAAAATTCCCATTAAACCTCTCATCTGCTGCTGTCAAAAGCTTTCCCAGCGAATGAAGATCCCAAACCCATTCCACCAGTCTCCATCCATGCTCCTCCAAACCGGAGTCCACAACACGTCTCCCGCAAGCAATTTCCAAGCAGACCGCTCCAAAGCTGAACACATCCCATTCTGCGCTGGGCTTGCGGGATACCACGCATTCGGGTGCAATATATCCAACTGTTCCAGCTATAACAGTCGATGCACCAAAATTACCTGCAATTAGTCTTGCCAGCCCAAAATCTCCAAGCTTTGCTCTGAACTCGGAATCCAACATTATGTTGCTGGCCTTCACGTCCCTGTGCACCACACGCTCTTTGCACTCCTCGTGGAGATAAACAAGACCTGCTGCTACGTCACAAACAATTACATACCTTCGACCCCAATCCAAACAAGTGCCGGAGAAAATGTACTTGTCCAGACTTCCCTTCGGCAGGAATTCGTAGACGAGAAGCAATTCGCCCTTTTGATGGCGGTGGGACCACCCCAAGAGCTGTACAAGATTACGGTGTCTCAGCTTACTTATAATCGTAACCTCCGAGATGTATTCCTTTTTGCCTTGTTTGGAGCGTTGGGAGATTCTTTTCACGGCTACGACTTCTTTTGAGCCAGGCAAGACGCCTCTGTAAACATCGCCGAAGCCTCCTTCTCCAAGCTTTTGTTCATGGCTAAAATGATGAGTTGCAGCGCTGAGCTCAGCATGAGAGAACTTGCGCGGTCCTTCGCTGAAGCATTTGTCCATCTCAATGTCCTCCTCCTTGCCAGTTTTATTTCTGAAATTCCACAACCCCACTAACAGCGCAAATCCGGCCACTGTGGAGAGGCAGGCGATAATTGATATTAAAACATAATTGTTCTTCGTGGGAGTCTGCAAATGGTGATAATTAAAATCCCAAATGAAAACATCGTGCTTTTCCAATGAATATGCAGTGGAAGCCGAAATGCCGACCTTGATTTTCTGGGGAAGAAACTTTGTGAGATCTATGTCATACGATAAAATTGGTCTTTCCGGTTTTTGTCCATTGTTCGTAAGAAACACTTGAAGGCTCTTGGTTAAGCTGTCATAATGCACCCATGCGTCCAGCAGGCTTCCGCTACTAATATCTATCGCCCATCCATGATGCAAAGGTGATACGTTTGTCTGAAGAATAAAATAATAGCCGAAACAAAAACATTAGAAATAAAGAAGAAAAGATGTTGGGGAAAGAAACTAGAAACAGTAATAGCATAAGCTAAAAGCTATTTGGAATTAAAACAACTGAATTTCTTTAATGAGTAAATATACCTTCGAAACAATGCTGTTTACATTGATTCCTATGTGGTTGTCATCTGGGTCAAACGGATAATTTTTGAATGTGTCGAACTCCACGGCAACAATTTGATTAGAAGAATTCCCGTCAGTGGTCTGGTTAAAGAGACCAAGCCATTGGCCTGTACAGTTTAATGGCGGCTCAGAGTCGAAAGGGGCAAGAAAGAAGGCAAGCCCATCACCGTAAGCGGATGACTGCGAATCTCTTTTGGAGATTCGAAATTTTAAATAAGAAGAAAAATTTGCAAGAAAAGAAAAGTTGTCGCACAGATAAATTGGTTGGTTGTAAGTCATCCTGGAAAAAGTCGCCTCGGCTTTGTCTCCGTTTGAGAATTGCAGGAAACTCACGTTTGGCAAGGGAGGGAGCCATGGTACAAAGCTGGCGACACCTTGCAGGCTGAAATTCGTTTGAGGAGGAAATGTGAAGAGAGGGGTTTGTGCTTGCACTTGAAATGGAAAGACGACACCAGCAAATGCAAAACAAGAGCACACCAAAAACAGAGATGAGATGTTTGCCATGTGGGAAATGAACTCATTTTCTTCTATTATTGATGTAAATCATCTGCTAAGTTATGCACCCTCTCTCTCGTGTCCGTCAACTGATCCCATTGAGAGAAATGACATAAAACCTCAATTATCGACGGTTTAATTAAGGCTGGATAAAAATAAAAGTTTCTTGAACTAATCGAATAAACTGTAGTGTATCTGTGCGGGATGAGCTTTGGAAAATGGACGAGTAGTGGAGTACTCCGTCAACTCAATCCAAAATTGCTTAGTTATGTCCTCCCTTTCGATATCATATTTCTCGACGTCAATTTCTTGTTCGCAATCAACTCCCACTTGCTGTTTGTCATTTTTGTTATCTCCCAAGCACAAAGTTTTAACATTTAATTCAATTTAATTAAAGAGAAGTGCCAACAATATATATTAAAGAAATATTAATATATTACATGTTCTTTTAGAAACAATTTAAATTGCTAAAACATAGTTTTAAAGTAATTAGAAGAGAAATTAAAAATCATTTATTCCTCTCATCATAATTATCTAATTATAATTATAATTACGTGCTTTTGTCATAAATAAATTAGAAAAGTTTAGAGGATTTCTCAAAATATAATTAGTCTAGCTTAGAAATGTTTCATTAATAATTTTTCTTATTTATTTATATAACAAGAAAACACATAATAACATTCCAATGCTTAGGTTTACGAGCAAACTATATAGCATCAGAATTTGAAGAGAAATACAAACTTTCATCCACTAAAGTGTCAATTATCAAAAAATATAGTTGAGAATCCTTAATATTAAAAAAAAACAACCGAGACTCACATTCACACTCAACCTTCCTCCAACCTAGTTTACCAACCTTCCAACCTTCCTCCAACCCAACTCACTAGCCTTCCTAAGAGTCATAAGAATATCGAAATCTTCCATCTAGTCATCAAAAGTAGTACACCCATCATATAAGATAAAACTAGTAATTGCAACTCGGTCTGCAATTTTTACACCGAATAGATGTTATGTTGTTTAATTTTTTGTATATATATTTTTTCCCCTTCTTTTTGTAGATACAATTGTTTTCCTATTTTTTAAACGAGTAAGAAATGTAATTTAATTTGATTTTATGGGTTTGAAAATTTTCATTTAAATTTAAAATAGTGATAAATTTATAACATTATAAAAATTAGAAAAAAATTGAATGTATTGAATATAAATTTATAACATTATAAATATTTTTTAAAATTTTGAATTTAAATTTTTAATTGTGATTGACAATACAACAATTTATTGTTCAATTAAGTCTAAATATTTTTAATGTGGTATAAGAAATGAGGTCTGGATGACATAAAATCATTGGCTCAGTTATTAACTCTTAGCCAAAAATATGTCTTCATAAGTACATGCATAGTGCAACAAGTTCTTTAGCTTCTTTAAAAAATCTTAAAAATCCTTCAATTTGCATTAGAATTAGGGTTTTCTTTTTCTTTTATATTTTTAATTATTATAATTATTTAAGTATAATATTATAATAATATAATTAAAACAATAATATTAATATAATAAGATATAATAATAATATAATAATTTTTTTATTATATCATTAAAAAATTATTAGATAATATTTTTGTTAAATTATCATTTTAAATAGTAATTTATATATAAATATAAATATTTATATTAATTATAATATAAATACTAATTTACACTTTAAATTAAATAAATAAAGTGAAATTAATATCAATATATAATTAACTTTTATATAATAATTAATCATAAAAGCATCAACAATTGGTTGGCCTTGCGGTGAAGCTCAATGGTTCTCATTGAGCCCACCAGGGTTCAAATCTCATTGGGCGCATGCTCAGCGAGAAGACGTCTTTAAAAGAGATGAGGTTGGGATCGTGCCTCGGGCGACTTTGGTGGAATGGATACCCCTCAGACCTTGGCTCTAAGCTGAAGAGAAGCGATTAAAAAATGATTCTCAATTAAAAATAAATAAATAAATTAATCATAAACAATTATAATATATTGGTAAAATTTAATCTAAATGATTAAAAATATCTATAATTTTATATTTTCTTAATTAGTTAATTTGAATTAATAATCTAGACTAAAGATTATATATATTAGAAATTTCAATAATAATATAAAATAAATTATAATAAATTATCTACGTTTTAAATTTGAAATATATAATTCAATTAATTAATAAAATAATAAATACATAATAAATTGATAAATAATACACATACAAAATAGAAAATTAATTTATTTTAATTTGATTACATTATAATGATAGACAGCTTTGAAGATGAAGCGGTCAAACTTGTTTTCATGATTGTATACTTTAGCTTCTTATAACTTTTTTGAATGATTCAGTCAGTATGAAAATTGATTATCGTCTATGTTTTTTGTTGAGAGTTAGCGAGTGAAATTTTTGTCCTTGTCCTTGAATGAATTTTCATTTAGTGATATAAATCTGAGTCTGTCGAGTACCGTTAGATCTTAATTTAATGGTATTCATTAAGTATTTTTATGTTAACTTTTTTTTGAGAGAATTAGCGACTATAATGACTCTCTTAATCGCCAAAAGTTTGTTGAAATTTGTAAATTTCATGGAGATTATTTGACCATGGTAATGTGGAGATGTAGCGATTATAGAGTATTGTTTTAATCGCAGCAATTTTTAATACATTTTGATGTACTTTTCATTGAGAGTCAGTGAGAATAGTCTATTTGAATTTCAACCACCCAATCTTAATCCAATGGCAATCGGTCAATCTCTGAATGAAACTTCCAACTGCCAAGAATTTGGGAGAATGTGCGAGTTAGGCATTTTTTCATTCTCCAGATGTTTGGTACTTAACCGATTGAATTTGGAGATTTGGAGACCAAGGTTATCTCCTATTCTCCAAATTTGTTTTGTAACCGCCAGAGTATTTCGAGTTTGGGTGACTAAGCGAATCTTGAGATCTCTAAATTTATCTTTAACCATCGTGGGTTTGCGTTGTTGACTAGTAAACGAAAATGGGTTTTGAAGGTACTAATTACTAAATCCGAAACTATTTGATAACATATTTTGAGGTCATTAACATCTAAATCTCATTAGTCAAGTAAAAGCATTTTACTATAATATTTGCAATAATATAAAGTTGAACAATGATGTAACATTTGAATGATTATTCGATAAAAAGCATTCTATATTTATATTTAAATTAAAATAAAATTGAAAAGTTCTAATTAATTTAAAATCTTATAATTAAGTTACTAAATTAATAAGTGTATGGTATATCACATAAATTAAGTGTGGCAGATTTTGCATTAGATGAGATCAATATTATATATAAAATTAGATGAGAACTATCAAAACATTTAATGCACATGCGTGAAAAATCTAAGAAAGATTTTGTTAATTAATAGTCTTCCAAATCATATAGAAAGTCAAGTATTTGTATTCAATGCAAGGTTTTCGACCATCGGATTTGTATGCCAGTAACTACTAAATCTGACATTGTACCGAGTACCTTTATAATTTTGAGATGATGGTTCATATTTAATTTCTTAATCTCTGAATTAAATAGTAAGATCGACAACTGTCGCTTGGTAGCAAGGTCTAAATAGATTCATTGTGAACACACGACAATCGTTGATTCTATGCAGAGTGTCATTCCTGTAGAAACCTTAGAGACTGGGCGCATGTGCTGACCTGTCAACAAGATCAATGACTGTCGCATGATCGCAAGGGCTAAAAAAATTCCTTGCAGTCTTGCGATAGCCATTGGATCAAGATAAGATTCAAAGCTTACATGTGATGCCGAAACATTAGGGAGTGAAGTATTAAGGACTTAGGAAAAGTGAATAATATCATCGGGCTTCAAACTTATGAAAATTAAAAGGGGCCTAGGTAAAAAGAAATGTTAGGAATATGAGCCCACCAATGACATAATTAAAACACACACATTTTAGGAACTTAAGTGAGTTTGTAAAAAGTAATGCTCAAATAGAACATAAAAGAGCAAGTTAGGGTTTTCTCTTAAAAGAAAAGTCCCTTAGCATTTTTTCATGCTTGGTTATTTAATTAGGCCTTCCTGGATTCAGACAAAAACTCTGGTAATTTTGCAACATTTTTATAGGTTTTTTTCAGCAATTTTTGTCAGTTTTAAAACAACTAGCAAATGCTTCAATTTTTGTAAAAATGCAAAATTTCATGCTCGAAAATTGAGGTGCCAACAGGATTTATATGTGACCAACTACTAAATCTGAAATTGTACCGAGCACCTTTATAATTTTGAGGTGATGGTTTATATGAAATCTCTTAATCTTTGAATTAAATAGCTCAAATAGATTCATATGTAATCTCTTAATCTGTGAATTAAATAACTAAAATAATCCTTATTAAATGTTTAAGTGACATTAGTAAGATCTTGGCTTTCAAATGGCACAATCGACGTAGTCGCTGTTTCTCTGAATGTCAATCTTGAATTTGATCTTTTCAAGAGATTTTGCGAGTATTGGAAAATAAAGATTTTGTATTACATTTGGAGACTTGATGACTATAGTTATATCATAGTCAATTAATGTTTTCTTATATATCCATTTAATCTAGAGATTGCCCAAGCATAATTAATTTCGGATTTAGTAGTCATGAACAACTAAATCCAATATGGCAACAAAAACCATTTAATGGGTGATTGTACCCTTTTCTCATGATCTCTGAATGAAACTTCTTACTGCCAAGAATTTGGGAGAATGCACGACTAAGGCATTTTTGCATTCTGGAGAAGTTTGGGACTTAACCGATTTAACTGAGAGATTTCGAGACCAAGGTAATGTCTAGTTCTCCAAATTTGTTCTCTAACCGCTAGACTAATTTGAGATTCGGTGACTAAGCTCATCTCTAGATCTCTAATTTTGTCCTTCATTGCCGTCTTCAGCTAGCGCACATGCGACTAGACAAAATATATTAATCTAATGCCACACAAGTAAATAGCCATTTGAAGAGGAACGTAGATAACATCATTGGATTTATATGTTAGTCATTGCTAATTTAGACATTGTGTTTTTTAGGTGTTTGTGTTGTTGACTAGTAAATGAAAGTGGGTTTTGAAGGTACTAATTACTAAATCCGATTCTATTAAATTACAGATTTTGTGGTCATTAACATGTAAATCTGATATGTTAACTAAGAGCATTGTACTATAATATTTGGAAGAATATACTTTTTTACAATGATACAACATGTTAATGTTTATTCGATAAAATACATTGAATGTCTTTATTTAAATTAAAACAAAATTGAAAAGTTCTAATTAATTTAAAATCTTATAATTAAGTTACTAAATTAATATGCGTATGATATATCAGAGAAATTAAGAGTGGTAGATTTCGCATTAGACCACATCAATATTATACATAATATTTGCTGACAATAATCAGAACATTTAATGCACAACTATGACAAATCTAAGAAAGATTTTGTTAATTAATACTCTTTCAAATCATATAGAAAGTAAGATATTTGTATTCAATGCAAGGTTTTTGATCATCGAATTTATATGCCAGTAACTACTAAATGAATGTAATCTTAGTATGTTGTAATGTGAATCTTGAATTTGATATTTTTAGGAGATTTAGTGACAATTGAAAAATAAAGATGATTTATTTTATGTTGTAATGTGAATCTTGAATTTGATATTTTTAGGAGATTTAGTGACAATTGAAAAATAAAGATGATTTATTTCATTTGGAGATTTCAGGACTATAGTTATTTCATAGTTGCTTAATATTTTCTTATTTATCCATTTTGTCTAGAGAGATTTCCCAAGCGATGGTAGAATGGATGAATAGATTAGGTGAATATAGTAATATTTAAGGAAATATTCATTATAGTGGCTGGTTGTCATAGATCACTCAAACCTATTTGCACACTTTCTCACTAAAGGGATTTCGGTAAGTCGTTTATACAATATAGTTAACAGATTTTAAAAAACAAGATACTTGTCGAAAACTAAAAAAAAAATTTGGATTTAGTAGTCATGAACATTGAAATCCGATATGCCAAGAAAAATTATTTAAAATCAAACAAAATTTAAAAATTAAAATAATATTGAAAATTTATAATTATCTTACTAAGTTCTTAATTATATGAGATATGACATAAGTTATCTGTGTTAGTATATGCATTTGATGACATCGATATTATACATCAAATTAACTGACAACAGTGAGAACATATAAAGTACATTTGTAACAAATCTAATAAAGATTTTGTTTTAAAATGATATTAAATTATTTTTGGAAATTTACAACATGTCATATATGATATTAAATCCTTAAGTGTTTTACATATGACATAATTTAATTGTCTTAGATTTCACTTAACATGACATCGATATAAGAAATGAAATTAACTTAGAACAGTCGAAGTAATTAAAGCATGTTGGTAGCAAATCTTGTAAAGATTTTGTTAATTAATAATCTTCTAAATCTTATAGAAAGACATATATTTGTTAAACCTAACGTTTCTATAAAAGGATCAACAACAAAATCAATTCGTTGCACAGATCATTATAGTAGATAATATAGATTACTATAAATGAACTATTAGCAATGGAAGCTGCATTTACTTTTCAAACAAGCACACAACAAATAGCTTTCTTTGGGAGAGTAGAACATACATATTTAAAAAAATTATTACTCTGCAAGACTAACTCTATTGTGCAAGCAATTCAACAGACATTAGGTGAAGAATTTCACAATGCTACTCATCGATGGAAGGTAAATGCTGATATTGCCGCTATGTTAATGGCTTGGGGTTTAGAAATAGGAGAAAATGTTCAGACTGTTCATTTTGTCATAAAACCTACAGATTTGATTAACGGACTTAATTTGTTGCTAGAATACGCACAACCTGGTCAAGGTTTTCACTACAGTAAGTGTTTTGTAAACAAAGAAGACATTGAAAAGATAGGTATTTTACCATTTCTGCGATGGCCAATGTCAATAGACAAAGAGGTTTACAAAAAAGATATAAAAAATCAATGGATAAATCTATGTAAACAAATCAGGCAATATAAACAAATTGAAGCTACATCAATATTTCTAGTTGTGTTTCCACAACATGAACATTCTGTCTGTGTACAAGTAAAAAGAAAACATTGGAATAATCAAGCTTTTACTGTAAATCAACTTCAATTAGGGATGCCGATCATCTATCCGAAATGTCGTCAGAGTTTTTGTCAACAAAGACAAAAGATAGTTAAAATTTTTGCAAGCTGATAAAAAACTAAGGTAATTACTATAATATTTATATTTTATTAAACTTAAAAAACCATAAGATTATTTTCCATCATTTTTATCAGTTTTTTGTATGTTTTAATTCAAGTACGCTAAAGCATATACTTTTGGAAACTAAGATAAGCAGAAGAAAAGATTTTCAATTTTATATGGGTGGTTGTTCATATTTGTAGTAAACTATGTTCTTGTTAAATTATATGGTTTACATTTTGTTTTGCATAAATGATATTGTAAAAGAAAATACATTTGAGGATATGAATTTTTATACAGAATCAAAATATTTTTACAAATGTGGAAATGCTATCTAGTGTTTTCAATGAAATATAGCTAATTGAACAACGAATATGTTTTTTCCGATATTCTAAAATATATTTTAATTTATCTACTTTAAAAAAAATGTTAATTGGTTTTATTCTTCGAGTTATATGTTTAAATTGTGGTTTATATTTTTTTTATTGTTACATTTAAATTTCTTGAAAAGAAAGAATACCTTAATTTTTTGTTGTAATTTTACATATGATTTTTTAAAATAATATTATAATTGAAAATATATTTGATTAAATTGTCTACATTAAATTATGATTTTTTTTTGGGTTGTCAAGCGATTATATAGATTGTAGTAGTCGCTGAAAGAGTTGGCATATTTTTATTTTCTATAGCAATCTGGCAAATAAAAAAAGTGTCTTATAATGAGTGATAAATTTACTATTAAAAACTTATTTGGTGACTTAACGATTGAGGTTTGAATGAGAGTCTGTTAATATTTTAGGTTTTCATGATTTTACCCAGACACTCATCAAGTAGTTTTGATCTTAGGGACTTATTGAGTATACGAGGATAAGACAGTCGCTAAATTTTATAGCTTGTTATGACCTTTTATAACTATTTAGTGACTATCGTTAGAGCTTAATTAACCAGCATCCTTTAAGTGTCTTGATACTATATTTTAAAAATGTCGAGACTCAACGATTGTAGTCTATCTTGTAGTCATTGTAAGATTTATCAATACTTGATTTAATTCTGAGACTTTGCGAGTACTGTTAGATCTTAATCTAATGGTTTTCCTTAGGTTTCTTTATGTTTTCTTTTTATTGAGATACTTAACGACTGAAAGGAGTTTCTTAATCAAAAAACAATTTTTTACTTTTCAAGTTTTCATTGATTTTACGTGACGCGGGTCATTTTGAGATTTAGCGACTGCTGAGTATTCTCTAAATTGGTCCAACTTTTAATAAAATTTAATTTCTTGTCATGACTTCTTTCTAGCCATAGGATGTAAATCTAACGGTGTTGATTTTTTGAAACCAAAGCTTACAAAAATTAAAGATATTTGAGATCAATTTTCAAGCAGACGATATTAATCAGACGGTAGTCAGTCAATCTTTGCAGTAGTTGAATGACATCATATTTATTAACCCATTAAATTTTTTAAAGGGTTTGCTTCAAAAAATGACTAGCTTCAGATTTAGATTGTGTGGCTGGCGTTAAGTCGCGAGAAGAAATCAAAGTCTATTTAATGTTTCTACAATTAAGAGAATACTCTGGAGTCGCTTAATCATAATTTTGTTATTTTTTTCTTCGGTAGGGTTCTAATTAGTAGAAAATTTGGATTTAGAAGTTAGTAAAAACTAAATCTGAGAATTATTATATAGATGAATCAATTTTTTTAACGAACACAATGCTTTCGATTGTCGGATTTAGTCGTTAGTGACTTCTAAATCTGAATTTTTTTTGAAAGTTTTTTGTCTCTACCAGAATTGTTAGTGGACATGACAAATATATCAATTAATAATTCTCAAAAAACTTATTATTCTGACAATACTTGCAAAACACACTAATTGATAAAAAAAAAAATTAGAGCCATACATCATTCTATGCACCATATTTACTAATATTTCCTATATTGAATACATATATTGATCATATTTGTAAGAGAAAAGAATATATCTTGAAAACAACAAGAACATTAATTCCTTTTACCATTTATATCTTTTATGTTTATTAAATTATGACTTAAAATTAATAAACTTCCACTATCTATCATTTCATTGTTTGAACGACGTATATCTTG
This sequence comes from Chamaecyparis obtusa, assembly GCA_027943335.1. Taxonomy (NCBI): domain Eukaryota; kingdom Viridiplantae; phylum Streptophyta; class Pinopsida; order Cupressales; family Cupressaceae; genus Chamaecyparis; species Chamaecyparis obtusa. The sequence continues at coordinate 106,496 of BSBK01010187.1, read as the reverse complement.
AAGACCAAATGGCTACCAATCTATAACCCTTTACAGAATGGCTAGAAAAATAAATAGTTATGATCATCTCAATGGAATAGAAAATGCATGGAAAGAAATCATAGATACAAACCTGTATTTTTACAATTTAGATGATCTACATAGAAGGATAAAATCAGAACCAGTACATCCCATTAAACAAAGTCTGATTGATAGTGGATTAATACAAGCTATAGGATTTCCAATCACTATTTAGGTACCAAAACTCATTATGTAATGCATCCAAAGATTTGATCTACATACTAGCGAAATAAAGAAACAAAACAAAAAAGTAGTCATCTGTTTGAACATAGATTCAATACAGAAGTTCTTTTCTTTACCTTCAAGAGAAAAATATTCACAATGGAATTTCTCTTTGGCAGCTTCAAATTTTAACTTGAAAAGGTCACAATGGCGAGATGTAATTTCAAATAAATGCTTTGATCGCATCAGAGCAACCAGTTCAAAGTTATCAAAAACCCTTTATGGAACAAATCTAAAAAATAGAGATTGTTGACATACTAGTACTTCTGCATAGAATCAGAGGAAGTGAACAAGCCCTAAATTTTGAAGAATGGTGGTATTTTCTTGTGCAAACTATATGTGTGAATAATATTTATATTGATTGGGCACAACTTATAAGTGATAGACTTACTGAAATGCTTGTCTCAACAAAGCATTCATACAAATTTGCAATGTCATCTTACCTCATCTATGTCCTAGCATGTCAACATATAGGGAACGACCTACCTAGTGTTGCTGAATATGATGAAAATATTCAAGTTTATGATTTCTATCCTTGGATACAACTTGAAAATAGCTATGGAAATTTCAGAAGGGTTAATGATTTTTTTCAATGAAGTTATGTAGTGAAATTTAGGGTTGTCCAGAACACAGATTATCAGATGCAGCCGCATAAACAATAATGCAATTTGGTAGCTATTATACACAATATCCTACATTTACATATATTAGGATTGGAGCTTTCAATGGGTTTCCATACAAATTCCCTAAATATTCAGATGATAAAATGGCTTTGATAGAGTTATGTAGACAAATCATCAAGGTCAACAATAGATGCAGTGAATGACATAAAGAAGGTATTCATTTTCCAATTTCGATAGGAGCTTATACATGCTTTTCTAGCTCTTCTGCAATGAATCTCATCAAATCATCTGGAAAAAGATATAAATTTAATGAATATAATGTTATTAGGCATCATTTTGACCCTTCAAATTATATAAAACAAAACCTGCAACTAGGGCTTAGTTTTAATCACATTCCTTCATTAGAAGATTTATGGGCTAATTATAAAGATGACTTTGAAATGAGAGAAAGATCATGGTCCCGACTCATAGTTGAGCATATTCAACTATATAATATTGATATAGATGTCAAAGGATTATATGATGATCAATGTAAATTATTTTCCAATCATTATTTGGGAAAAATAAAAGGGACACCTTTGCAACCTGTACAGTTTGAAGAATCTAAATTAGACAATCATGAAGAGAAAATGGAACAGATAATGAAAAGAACAAAAAAATGGGTTTAGTACAAGCAAAGAACAAAGGACACATCAAACACAGAAGGACAATCAATAAAACAAGCTCAAACAATAGCTTTAGTTCTTGTACCTTTACCAACAATGCAGACAATAGTTTAGTCCATTCAACAAATCACAGGAGGGGATGATCAACTACCAAATAAAGATAAAGCTATAAGCAACACTTGTGGTAGTGGTTCACATGCATTGATTAATATAGACAGTGTAAAGGAAGTAGAAAAAATAGAACAAGAAGATGAAGTAGATGTTTCACAATAGAATGCAATAATGCAATCTTTTGAAGAAGAACCACTAAATCAAATAACAACTTTAATTCAACCTAGTGTAACATGTACTCCAAATATAGTACCAAAATTTCAAAGATCGGGTCAATAAATACAAAGCCCTACAATAGTCAAGAAATTATTTGATATTGAAAGTTTAGCCTCTGCCTCAAAAATTCTAGGCACTCCTTCATGGTTAGAAGAAACAATACAAAGAAAAAGAAAAAGAAAAGATGATAGAATTCCTAGTCAAGATTTAGTTTCTCAAATCATAAGTGAAACTACTAGCTCAAAGAAAAAAAAGGAAAGAGGCAAACTAGCTGCTCTTCAAAAACATCAAGAAACAGGGCATGTAATAATAGAAGGTGTAGAAGCGAAACAAGATAGTAATTTTTCTGATCTAAATGTAGCAGATTTTGATGTAAATCAAATTGACATAGGACCTACTTTCCATGATTGTATAGTTGATATGTGGGAATTTACACATCAAGAGGTAAGAGAGAGGTTGGAGCAATTGAAAGATGAAAAGAACATATTGAAATCTATTGTCAAACATCTATCTGATTATATCCAGAAAATGTTAGGTCCTATCTCTTGTCAAACATCAAGTCAGACATAAGAGATTTTTGATCCATTACTTCATTCGAGTGAACAAATTATCAAGCAGATGCATGAAGACAGAAAAATGGCACAACTCTCATGAGAATGGGCACAATATCTCAATTCAAGAGGTGTGCATCTCATTGACTGTGTAGGTAGTTATTACAAAATATATATTGATCTAAAAGATATAATCTATATAGATTTGTAGTTTCTTAAAGAATAGAAAAGAATATATAGTAGACAAGAAAAGATATTGCAAACAGTAATAGATATGGACAATGAAGAAGCTCTAAATGTAAGAATTGTCAAATCCACTGACACACCTCTACAGAAGTAGATTTTTTCAATCAAATTCAAAATAGAGATGAGCACAGATGTAATTGAAGAACTACAAAATCTAATTGAAACAGTCAATACGAGCATTACTCATATGGAAAAGATTTTTACAGATATGGGCTGCAATATTGATGTTGCCAATGCTCAAGATGGTCTTGATGTAGAAATGATGAAGAAAAATTATGAATTGTATCTTCAAAGTAATAGCAGGAAAGAAGTATATGAGGAAGGATATATATACAAATTGACTGCAATTGGAGACTTATTAACAACTATATATGAAGACACAAAAAGGATTTCTGATCAAATCAAAACAATTAAAAGAAACTATGAATACTCGATGGTAAGAAATGACAATATTATCATACCATAGCAACAAGAAATGCTTGATGTAATTAGAGAAATGGAACAATATAACAGTCAACGAAGAGAGGAACAAACGCAATTACAGAGATCATGGGTATCATAAACTTTTTTATTATGTACTTTAAGTTTATATGTATATTTGAATTTAACTACTATATTTTTTTAAAAATTATGGAGTCAAATCATTGTATCAAATCTAAATACATATAAATATGTAATCGAAGTAATTTGATAGACTACTAGTTTTCTTACAGTTTTTGTCTATGATGTTTATACATTTCTTATTGCAGTTATTTTGCTTTCACTTTTGCCTAACTTTTTCACACTAATTTTTTCAGAGTTTGAATTTTAAAACATAAAGGACATCTGTGTATATTCAACTTTATCATAATAATTACTTTTATAGATATATTAATTACTTTAACATGTATGTATGACAGTGTTTGTTAAGTTAAAATATGAATGTCTTTTGGATATCGACTTTAGTATATCTTCAATGATTCAGAACAAGTATTTGTTGCATATCAATTTATACTTCTCGTTGATGTTTTTGCATTTTTTCTTTGTATACCTAATAGTTGTTCAATATACATTAAATTACATTCAATGTACATGTTTTGGTTGGTAATAGTTAATCAAATAAAATTTACAGATGAACATGAATTTTTCTTAACTTCTTCATAAGTTCATCAGCGTATCACATTAGATAGCTACATTTTATTATTACATGATATATTTTGAGAAGGGTTAGGGTAAAAGATCTTTGTATTATTTCAAAAATTAGATAGGTACATAGAACTATTATGTGAATGTTTTTGTCCAATCCATAGATATTATCTTTCATTTTCACTGGATCACATACATAGCTATAATGCAAAGATATTATCATATATCACACACATATACTGTACATTGAAGTAATTATATTTCCTTTATTCTATGTCGTATAAAAAATTATTCGGTCGTTCTTGAGAATTTCCCAATTTAAAATTATAATTTATGATCATTTTAAGATTTACAATAGATGTTGCATTGCAATAGTTTTTTTTTCTCCCAATTAAAATTGAAATGTCAGCTCACACTCTTTAAAAATTATCATGTGCTTGTAATATGACATAATTGTGTCATCCATATCATGTATGGATAGTTTTTATCCTTTGTAAAACATTCATACTAAATAAATGACACCCAGATCTGTTTCTCCCATTTAGGATGATCTTCTTGTACTCTGATCTCCTATTGATATTAAAGAATACATTTGAAAGAAAGTTTTTCAGCTCTTATTCTCTTGTTGATTGACATTAATGGAAAACATATCTTTATGTTAAACCATCTTGTACATAAGATCTACCATAGGCTCAAATGTTGAAAAACTATATGTATCCTTTGATAAAGATTTTCTAAAAATGTTTTCTATATGTATTCACTTGTCAACTAATTGAGAAGGCTTTAATAATTGCTAAAGCTTAATTTGCAGCCCAAACAATTTTAAACAAAATAATTTATAGTACATTGAAAACCAGTTACATGTCCACATTTTAAACAACTTTTTAAACAAGTTAGCACTTATACTATAGTACATTGAAAACTAGTTACATGTCCACATTTTGTTTCAAATAAATTGGGATGCATTGAAAGTTCATATTTTTATATGGTTCCAGCAAACAAAAATAATTAAAATACAAATAAATGCAATTAAAATGGTGTGAAGTCCTCGTAAAATATTTATTTCAACCTTTTCCATTGACACAATCTCAGTCATAGCAGCCTCTTCAGAGCGCAAGGTACATTGATGAGCTTCATTGACAACTGGTGCAAATGGTCTGACATATGCATTTGAGACATTGTCTGCCCACCTAAAGTAGTCATAGTCGTTGTTGCCCTATAATATCAACTTTACATTACTACATATTGTAATGTATAGTATGTACATTTTTTATAAATATAAAATACATGTCCATTACCAACCTTCTTGTTAAGTGGACAGGTCCAAAATTTTCTTTCAGGGTTTTTCTTTTTGTTTGAGGTTTTCAAAATGCAAGGTCCTTCATCACAGTCGTAGTGTAGCACATTAAGGACAACCATTGATATCCTTCACAAAAATGTAAAAGACAAAGTCATGTAATAATGCTGAAACAAAAATTGTATAAATAAAAAAACTCTATTATGGTATTGTATCGATGTATATACATACTATAAAATGATGGTTTAGTTCTTACAACTCCTTATATTAAATTATAATGAGAGAATTATTGAATACCATTATTTATTTTAGATCTTTGTCCATTATAAGAGAATTATTTCTTCATGCCTGGATTACATAAGGATTCTTTTGTTTTCTCAGTTTGTTTAGAAATAAAAAAAGGTTCTATGATAATCATCATAACATGTCAATGGGACTTTATAAGTATAGGCATGACAATTAAATTTTAATGATATAATGTGATTTTTCATTTCAACATATTATAAATTATTATGTGTATGTTGTAATTTTAATCAGGTTATAAGATATATAAGCCTCTATTGATATATGATCCATGTGTAGCTAGAAAATACTACCCACACATATGCTATGGGTTTAGATGGTATCTTGATAATAAAGTTAAACATCAATTGAGAAGATAGCTTTCATTGACATAATTGAACAATTATTAGGTACCCCAATTCCCTAGTATTAATTTATATGCTAAAAATACTCAGTTAGAATCATGGAAGTGCAACTTATGTCGATAACCAAAAATCATTTATATTTAAACATAACAAATGGTGGCATACATATATGTATAAGTAATTATTGAAAGATATAAAGACTATCTATTTTGTTGTATAATGGTCTTATGATTATATTTTTAATATTATGTATTATATATCTATTTAGATTTATTATGTATTTAATATGCTAATAAATTTTTTTTTCATGTTGGCTATTATAATATTATTATTATACAATATGTTATTGAATTGATTAAAATATATTTTCAATTATTTAAAAATTATGAATTGCATCTTCAAAGTATTAGCAGGAGAGAAACATATGAGGAAGGATATATGTACAGATTGACTACAATTATAGTATATTTGATTGAAATATTAAGCATATTTCACTGAAATATTAAGCATATTTGAAACATATAAATCAAAGAAAAAAATGAACTTGACATTTATTTGTAGATGTTAAAATTAAAAGATATTTAAGAATATTGGGAAAAATGTTAATATTTTTTGATATAGCTATTTTCCATTTAAAATAGTGAAATGTATTTCCACAATTGAAAAAAGTTTTAGATTTTGTATAGAAAATTGAAATCGTAACCATTGTGATTGTAAACAAATATGGTGGATTTGTTCAAGCAGGCAAACCTCCATCGATCTCCTTATACACAAGTAGTACAGATCTAGTATTTTGAAAATTGAGAAAACTTACAATCTTAAAGCATTGTATTAGGACCGATGGGTTGACTGTTCATGGGATTCAAATCATCGAACCAATAAAGATGTTTGAATGTTTGACGTAGTACACCCTAGTCCTATGTATGAACATTAATAGTTGGGTAGAGTTTACAAGTGGTTTTGGTCCATGTAGGCATTTGTTCCCTTACAATTTTTTTATACATTCATGTATGGGTATACATAAGTAACAACCCTATGGTCCCCATCTTTGTATGACCTGTTTGGTCCACAATGTGTCTGACCTTGATGCAATATTCAACTGATACATTTGACCATGATAGAAAAGGTTCTATAACGAAGTTGTATTGGTTTGTGGAGTTTGAAGCAGTATCTCTATCCATAATTGACCTGTGCCATTTATCAAAGAAGAGTATTCAGTCTCAAATGCTATTGATGCTAGTTGAAACCATATTTTGTTTGGGACATGATGAACCTGCATTGGATTTTATGTGTCACAAGACTCCAATTCTGAAATATATGGATCTCTGTAAAAGTGGGAAAATTTTCTTTGTGATACTGGACGAGATGTTATTAGTCTTTTTCTTGTAGTAACCCTTGCGCTAACAGTCCTAAAATTCTATCTTCTTCATGTATTCTATGAATGTCCATGTGTTGAAAGAAGTCATTAATGACAACTGTTCTTTGTCGCAACATTTCTACAATGTAGTTCAAAAAATATTAATAAGCAAATGAAAACCAACTGATTCTTGGTCATTTTGTGATGCCTTAGAAAAAAGAAAATTTTGTACAAGTAATATCTAATTTATAATGAAAAACATTTTTTTTTGTACTTCTTTATTAGAGAAATAATTATGTATTCTATATATGTTAAAAAAACTAAGAATTTTGGGAAAGGTAGAGCATTGGATTTATAACCCTAATTTTCCCCTTTTCATAATTTTGAAGACAACTTATCAAATCATTTTACTATTGAGTAAATTCTATCATTGTGAGATTCCAATATTGATGAAATCAATAAATTTTTAGGTTGGACGATATTTTCTTCAGATTATATTGGTTCAAATTGATTTCAACATACTGGTAGCTATTTGTATTATTCTATTTTTTTTGCAGATGAACTTTCTTAAATAGTTTTAGGTATTGAAATAAATAAAATATGCAAGAAATGAAGGAGGTTAAGAATGATAAAAAAAAAGAATGTAAATACCATAAGTTAGTTTAAATACCAGATATTGCTATGACTTCCCTTCATCTTCTCTCCTATTGTTGGCTTCTCTTCAAGTTTCCTGTTATTTTTTGTTGTTATGATGTTCTATCAACTATTTCTATGCAAGTATTTCAATTGTCAGTATTATTTGACACTTTATAAAAGAACAGGGTGGTGTTGTATTGTGCTTTGTGTACACTCAAAATGTGCACTTCTCTAAGTCATTACTTCCAAGAGAATCCATGAATGGGAAACCTTGAGAAAGCAACCTAGAGCTCCCTAGGCATGGAGTCACAAGGATATTAAGAATGCTCTTAGCTAGAGCTATTAAGCCTATAACCTTGCTAGTAAACCACACAATGGGAGATTCAAAGAGACAAGGGCAAGAATGCAAATATCCTCAAGAATCAAGATGAAAATGCAATGCAATGCAATGCTATGCTAGAATGAAGATGCAAGAATGCAACTAAGCTATGAAAATGAAGGTATTACAAGCCTTGACTAATTAAGCTAGGTGAGTTAAGCTAGAACATGAAAGGAAAGTAAACTAAAATGCCATGAAAGCTAAGCTAAATGCAAGAATTAAAGCTAGAATGCAAGAAGATCTTCAAAGCTCCAAAATCACCAAGAAAACTTGCAGCATAAGATTAGCATAAAAAGTGGGATCCTTTGAATGAGAAAAGAGCTCTCCTTTTAAAGATAAGAGGACCATGGAGATTAAGAGGCAAAAGATTTAATCAAGGGTGGAGCTTGAAAGAGGGATCAATCCTTGTGCACAAATCTCCTCTAATGAGAAAGAAGTGTTGGCTTTTGTGCCCCATGTGAGACCAAAAGGCCTTTTCTTCTTTTTATAAAATAAGAATAATGCTTTATTTGTGCAACTTAGGATAAGAGGAAAGTGGAGCCTTTTTATTTAATAAAAGGGGAGGAAATTATTTTTAATTAAATAAAGACTTAGGATAAAATGGTTAGCCCATAGAATAAAATTGAATAAATGATAGAATTAGGATTTGATCAAGGAAATTGATTTAATTTGAAAATATTGAGAATATTGACTCGGGAAATTGATAAATTGCAAGAATGGAGCCCAAAGTCTAGGTGACCATTTTAGGGTGCATACATTTTCCTCTCTTTGACTAATGTGAGATCGATTTGGGATCACATGTAATTAAATAATGGAATTGAAATGTGAGATCGATTTGGGATCACAAAACAACCTAGATGTGTGTTCGACGGATGGGAACACATCAGGACAAAGATAAGCTGATTGAAAAAGACAAGGCCAACACCCCTGTAAATAGGTAATTGTCAAGTCTCAAGATAAGAGATAAGAATCTCAAGGTTCGATTAATAAGATGAATTAGGGATTGAAGTTTGATAGGTACTACCCCCTCGGTATCGAAATTGAAATCAGGTAGAGGAGAAACAATAAATTGATAGATCTGATCAAATCACTAGAAATCATAATTGAAGATGAAAGATGATAGGATAACCATCAAGCAGTGAAGATATGCCCTAGTTTGACTGAGAAAGATATAGGATAAAAATGAAGTCAAACCTTAGAGAGACAACACAAAATGAAAATGAATGAAAGACTAGAAGGTTGAAAGAGATGGGGATGAAGAAATGAAGATGCCCCAACGAAGATCGAAGGATCAGGCCTCAAATGATCAGCCAACTGTGCAGAAGGAGAAATTTTGAATTGTGATTTTTACTATCAAGATGAACTCATATTTCAATTTCGATCCTAAAAATGGATCTAGGATGTCGAAATTAGCTAGGGGTACAATTTTCATGAAATTCTGAGATGTTTTGAAAATTGGTCAGAAAGTCAAAATGCTATATAAGGGGTAAAAAAGGTCATTTTCAATTCATTTGTCTTTTGTGATATTGAGAAATTTGATAGCTTAGAGAGAGATTATGGCTTAGCAAGTAATGATTCTAGTCCACACACATTGATTCAAGTGCAGGAAGTTGCACAACTGGCCTCCTCAATATGGTGCCCCGATAAGTTTTTAGAAAAAACTAGCCTTTTGAGTCATTAATTGCATTTAAAACACATTTTTATTATTATTTTGTAATATTTAAAATTATATTCCTATGAAACTTTTTATGATACTTTAACAATATCACACACTTATTACAGATTGTATCATGCGATAGTTCATAGGCAAAGAAAATATCACATGGCCATTCGAGAAAGCATCGCATGATGCTGGATGAAATGTCATGCGATATAGGGTGAACTATCACATCAAGCAATAGTATCACACCACTATGCAACAAAATATCACACGATACAATTTCAACAAAAATTATCACCAGAGTATAATAGGAATTATCGCATGCTTTGAATTTGAACAATATAACATGGGTCTAAACAATTTTTATGTTTAAGATTTTTTGTATTGATTTTAGACATCCATCATGATATGTTCTAACATCTAGTTTATGGGTTATAGCTTGCAGGAGGCCTTTTTGGTGCTTATTATCAGAGCTCCAAGCATGGTCAGGCTATGCCTCATCGAGGATCTAGATGATCTAGGGAGGGATGACTTGATCAGCATGGGATTCAGATTTTTGCTAGATATGCCCCATATTCAGGCTGATCACGGGTTGCTGATGGCATTGGCTAAGAGATGGCATAGTGAGCACAATATGTTCCATTTTACAACTAGAGAGGCAATGATCACATTAGAGGACATCCATCAGCTCCTCCAGATACCCAACTATGGCGATCCAATGAGTATAATCATGTTTATAAATATTCACAAATGTAATGTTTCCATATGATGAAAACTAACATGATTTTCTATTGGCACATGTATACAATGATTAGACTCTAATAGAAGGGCAACAGGCCATCTAGGACCTGTTCTAGGATGTGACCATCATTGACAGACATCTCAGCTAGGACCAGCTAGTAGAGGAGTATGGTCATGATTTTTCGGTTCCATGTATTATGTGCTCGATAGTAGCACAAGCCTTGCTTACTGACAGGAGCTAGAGAGGGTTCCCACTAGGATGGGGCAGGTTAGTGGCAGATTTGGTAGCACATCCAAGGTAGATGGCATGGGACCTGGCTATCTTAGCAGATATGTACCATGAGCTACATGAGATACTGTACAGGGATAGTAGGACTTAGGCATGTGGGGCCGTTCTTGCATAGATATGGTCATGGGAGCACATAGCCATTATGCAACCACAAGTATAGCCTCGGGAGTAGACACACCCTTACATCTATAGGTATATAGGTTTTGTTAGCCAGCCCCATAGTAGAGACCTCACTTACTATAGGAGGCTTTTGGATGAGCTCACAACCTTTGAGTGGAGACCATATCGATAGTGTGAGCAGTGGAGTGACCAGGATCAAGAGCTTGGATATATGTTGTATAGTCAGCCACTACTTGGTTGGCATTTAGAGATTGTTGAGCGGTTTGTGATCTCTCAAGTGTGGAGGTAGTTTGGGTGGCAGTAGAGGGTACCCACGGAGACTACCATATATGCCCGGTGCAGGGAGGATGAGGGGTTAGGGTGGTTGTCGATGGTGAACTACTAGCATGTAGCACAAGAGACTGTAGGTCTACATAGGGAGCCCTGGGACTATCTCCCTGATATGGCAGATGAAAGAGTTGATGCAACTTATAGGGCAGAGTGCAGGAGATGACCATTCCCTAGATTTATAGTTCTAGATGCACAGCTAGAGGCATTGGATGGGGATGGGGATGATGATGATGGAAGAGATGGAGGAGTAGGAGGATGGAGGGGAGCTAAGAGAGGATAGGGGTCTCGATCAGGTGGCCAAAGATGGTCACAAAGACATGTTTCAGATAATGATGATACGGTGAGACCATCTCACTGATGGGTGGATGTAGGGAAGGAGTAGCCTATGGACAGGGGGAGAGGATCTCTATGCTTGGATACAGGTTTTGGAGGCTGAGGTCCAGCAGTTGAGGACCACTATTACCATGCGAGATTAGCAGCTCTTGGATGCATGAGCTGAGATAGAGTGGCATGAGAGGGCAGCATGAGCTGATGCTGAGGAGATCCACAGGGAGGTGGCACAAGAAGCATATTATCATGGTCTATATAGTAGTTGTTCCTGAGGGATAGAGAGCACCACTCTACTCTGAGAGGGCAGGGCGGTCGAACATGGCAGGTGATAGGATGGGGCCACCACCTCCACCACCACCAGCTCCACATGATGGAGCGATCCAATCCTAGGTCTAGGGTGTTATATGTATAGTCATATCTTGAGACATTATCCAAATTCTAGATCCCATATTGTATTTGCATCATGATTTATATATGAGATGACTGGATTTATGATTTGTCTTGTGTAATTGTTATATTGCTCAAATGTATGATGTATGCTTATATATGCTCATGTATAGTCTCTCTCATATATGTATGTTTAGTTCTCATGTTTATGATATAGACTAATGTTTCTAAAAATGGTCTTTTTATGATATAGATATGATGATAAGATTAACCCCTTGTGATGATAGGAAAAATATGTGATGTGAAAGACAAGGAGTGAAAGACATGATTGAGAAGAAGAAAAAAAGGTGAGCACAGTTGACAGAAAAGTTCATGAAAGATGAAAGGAGAGCACTCTCCATATGCAAGATGAAAAACCAAACTAACATGGACCTAAGAATTCAAGCTACTATGAAAAGTGGTTTACTTGCAAGGTTACAAAGCCATTAGACTCTAATAATTATCATCGAGCTTTATTGGTAGCATTGAAAGATCATATAATGCACACTAGTATAACTATGTGAATCTTAATATGATCTATATCAGATAGGTATGTGAGAATCCCACCTAAGCATCAAAGACACGTAGGTCAAGATGGCTAGTGTAGTGAGGTTCCCTAAGTTTAGTATAGAAATATTATGCTCGCATCGAGACACAAGAAAGTCAAGATGACTATAAGCATGCACTTGTGAAAAATAGTCAAGGATAATACATTGTAGATTCGAGTGTCAAGTGGAACAAGCATAAATGATCATGACAGTTAAGATCAACAAAATATACCCACAAGAAGAAAAAAAATAAAACATGTCCTCATGCCCCCAATCTTCTAGTCATGCATCATCGAAAATTATTAGGGAGAGAACACTCATTAAAGAAATCATCATAGACAACACATAAAGAAATAAAGTCAAGCAAGTCTCAGTGAGTCAAGTGTTTAAGTGTGTGTGTGTAAGTCATAGAATCAAACTTTGAGTATCGCATTTGCCAGTGGAAAATATCATATCATGGTAGACTATGGGTAGGATATCAGATAAGTGTTGAGAAACACTTGATGCTAGGGGAGTGTTGAAAAACACAGTTGGGGTGGTGTTGGAAAACACCATTTTCAAGATGTCCTAAAGAATAATGCATCCAAGAGACCAAATCTAACACAGTTATGCCCCCTAGAAAAAGACAAAGACCAATTCCAAACCAAGGCAACAAGGACAAGGCATGATGGAGAAAGTGTTAGAAAGTAAAGTCCACCAAGATAACTAAGAGGGGGGGGGGGGGGTGAATCAATTATTAGATAATTATAACTTTTATCATCTTCAACAACATTAAACCATATAAGCAATATAATTATCAACCATAGAAAGATATTCATACACAATAACACAATAAATCAAGATATGTTGACTAGGGAACCTCTTGATCAAAGAGTAAACCCCGGTGTGAATGATGCCCACAAAAGATTTACTAATATGAATATTAATTGTGAGAGGATGGACTCTATTAGGAGTCTTATGAAATACATTCAGTACATATGAATCCCTGTTAGGAGAGTTTGAATCCCTGTTAAGATATTCTAACCCGGTTAAGAGTTATGGAAGACAGAAGGACCCACTGCCCAAATAGCTTCAAGGTAAGATCACTGAACACACTATCAAAATAATCTTTTCATTACTCAACATAATAATATGTTACCTCTTCTCTGACTGTGCCAAACTGCACTCACTGTTACTTCAGATCTCAATTCCAGATCTCTATGCTTCGCATGTCTTCCTTCACAAATTCACTTTCATACTTAGCTCTTTTTGTCACTTCATGCATACATCATCACACACAATCACAACTTCACACTAAAATAAGAAAATACATTCCTTCCTTTATACCACACTCAAATAATTACAAATGATTTGGCATACAATTAACAAATAAAAGTTTCCACACGCTACACCAAAATTACACAAAACTATCAACTTCCAAATACAATAAATCTTCACTCATGTGACCTCAAAGTCTATGATGTCAACCATGTCACTATCAATGTGTCTTCAACTTCCCTTTAACTACACAAAACCAGATTCCATCCCGATTAGGAGATATCATCCGATTTCCACAAACTGCTAGTCAGGAACACTACCTGAATACTGCTTTCACCAAAATGATCATAACTTCCATGAATCAATGAATTACTGTCTGTGCTCTTAACCATAGACATATGACATATCAAAGAGTATAACCTCAACATAACATAGCTCCAACTACAATAACCCATGTGCGCTAATCCAAACTCTATCTGCTTCTCTGTAAGTCTTTGGTAAATCACTGTGTTGACATCAACGACAATCATAGTCATGAATGCAACAACAACTGCTACAAAATGTCTACCAAACATTTAACATTCATTACTAACAATATCCCCCATTGGAATTGATGGAAACATAGATGAAAAATATCCAATGTTCCAAAAATCCAATACTGCAACACTGCTTCGTCAAATCCTCTTCATCAATCAAATCTTGCTTGGTTATCCTATTCAGTTCTCTTCAACAAATGTCTCAGATTGTTTTTCATGCATACTTCTCCCCCATTGACATCAATGACAAAAATTCTATCACTAAGTCAACAACAACTCAATGTCAAAAGACACTTTTTTAGAAAATACATTTACTAGAGTCCTCATGACTCAGCTCAGATACACATACTCCCCCATAGAGGAAGTACCAACATCCAGTCTAGAAGAAAGATAAGGCTCATATACCACTAGATGGATGCAGCCAATTGCATCACTTCTCAAAAGTAGGTTGGGGCATAACCCCAAGCATACCTCTCAGATACACAAATGTATCCTTAGGAAAAGGCTTTGTGAATATATCTTCTATCTTCTCCTTTGTACTTATGTACTCAAGTCTGACTTCTTTCTCAGCAACTTTCTCTCTTACAACATGATACTTAATCTCTATATGCTTTGTCTTAGAATGTAATACATGATTCTTAGACATACTAATTGTACTGGTGTTGTCACAATGTATAACAACAGGTTTAACAAATTTTATTCCAATATCCTTCAGCATCTACTTCATCCAAATTATTTGGTTACAAATGTTTTCTGCTACTACATATTCTACTTATGCTATACTTTGTGAGATACAATTTTGCTTCTTGCTTAGCCAAGAAACTAACCTTCCTCCAAGGAAAAATGCTCCACCACTAGTGCTTTTCTTATCATCAACATTGCCTCCCCAATTAGCATCTGTATATGCACATAGGGTAAAATCATTAGATTTTTCATACCATAGTCCATAGTCCATTGTGCCTCTTAAATATCATAGTATCCTCTTTACTACTGCATAATGTGATTCTCTAGGTTCAGATTGAAATCTTGCTACAATTCCAACTGAATGTTCTATATCATATCTTGTATGATTCAAATACTACAATCCTCCAATCATAGATCTGTATTTCTTCTATTCTACTGCAGGAGTCTCATCTGTGCTAGATAACTTATGTCCAGTCACCATAGGTGTTCCAACTGGTTTACAATCCTCCATTCCAAATATTTTCAACAAGTCATTCAAGTACTTTGTCTGACTTACAAAGATACCATCATTTTTTTGTGTTATCTATAATCCCAAAAAGTATTTTATCTCACCAATCATACTCATTTCAAATTCAATCTTCATTTCATCAACAAATTTGTCACTAGCTTCATCTTCTCCTCCAAAGATAATGTCATCAACAAAAATAACTATAACTAACAAACCATTTTCAATTTCTTTTGTGTACAGATTGCTATCAGCTGTTCCTTTTATAAATCCCAATTTTAACAAATACTTATCCAGTCTTGCATACCAAGTTCTAGGTGCTTGTTTAAGTTCATATAAAGCTTTCTTCAGTTTACATGCCATGTCTCCTTCTTGAGTTAAAGGAAAACCTTCAGGCTGCTCAATGTAGACTTCTTCTTCCAATTCTCCATTCAGAAAAGCTAACTTCACATCCATCAGATACACTTTGAATTTCTTGTAAGCTACATATGCCAAAAACATTCTTACTGCTTCAATTCTTGCAACAGGTGCAAAGGTTTCTTCATAGTCAATTCCTTATTTTTGTGAGTAACCCTTACATATCAATCTTGCTTTGTTTCTTACTACTTCTCCTTGTTCATTCATCTTGTTTCTGAATACCCATTTAGTTCCAATAACATTCTTTTCTTTAGGTCTAGGGACCAATTCCCATGTCTTGTTCTTTTCAATCTGATCTAGTTCTTCTTTCATAGCATTAGTCTAACTTTCATCTTCACAAGCTTCATTAGTAGTCTTAGGTTCAATTTGAGAAATCAAACATAACTTTTCTTGTGCCTTATTTTGAGTAAGAACTCCTCTTTTGATGCTCCCAATAATCTATTCAAAAGGATGATTCCTTAACAAACTCTTGCTAGGTGTCACTGTCTCAGATCTCTCTTTAGATGTAGGTTCTTTAATAACTTCATTGTGGCTTTCATTCAACAAATCACTATCAGTTTCATAAAACAATTCAGTATTTCCAGTGTTAGGTTTAGGATGAGCTTCTTCATCAGATTCATAATCAAGCATTCTTTCCTGAATTTTGAACTTTTCATCAACTTTAACATTTGTGCTTTCAACAATAGTCTTAGTTCTTTTATTGAAACATCTATATGCTTTTCTTTTCAAAGAATATCCAAGAAATATACCTTCATCACTTCTAGGATCAAATTTTCCAATATCATCATCTCTCTTTATATAACATTTTCTTCCAAAAATTCTAAAATACTTAACTGAGGGTGCATGTCCAAACCATAATTCATAAGGTGTCTTGTCTGTGTCTGCTCTGATTTGTACTCCATTCATTGTATACACTGCTGTGTTCACTGCTTCTCTCCAGAATATCTTTGCCAAATCATTTTCAAACAACATAGCTCTTGATGCTTCAGTCACTGATCTGTTCCTTCTTTCTGCAATGCCATTTTGGTCAGGTGTTCTAGGTGCTGAATACTGTCTTTTAATGCCATTTTCTTCACAAAAATTGTTAAAATCTCTAGAAGTAAATTCTCCACCTCTATCAAATCTCAAACATTTAATCTTCATTCCAAATTCATTCTCAACTTTATTCTTAACAATCTTAAACTTATCAAATGCTTCAGATTTTTCTTTAAGAAATGCAATCCACACCATTCTTGTAAAATCATCAACAAGAATCATAAAATACCTTTCTCCATAGAATCATCTAGTCCTGGTAGGACCGCTCAAATCTGTATGAACAATCTCCAGCTTCTTTGTAGATGTAAACTTTTTACTAGGAAAAGAACTTCTCTTTTGTTTATCCATTACACATTCTTTGCAAATCATGTTAGTAGGCTTCATAATTTTAGGTAAATCTCTTACTGCAAGTGTAGAACTTACTTTCACAATGTTATCAAAGTTTATATGACAAAACCTTCTATGCCACAACCAACTGTCATCAATTTTAGTGATCAAACATGTCATCTCAATAGGATTCAACTGGAATACATTACCTCTAGTTCTAGATCCAGTTCCAACCAAATTTCCATCTTTATCCTTTATCACACAAGTTTTCTCAGTAAACCAAACTTGATATCCCTTATCAACTAATTGTCCAACACTAAAAAGATTATGTTTCAATCCATCCACAAAATAAACATCATCAGTATTAGTCTTTCCATCAAGAGTAATAGATCCTATACCTTTAATCAAACAAGGTGCATTGTTTCCAACTCTAACAACTCCTCCATCATATTCATTCAACTTTATGAACTTTTTCATGTCTCCAGTCATATGATGTGAACAACCACTATCTATAATCCAATCAACTTTCTTTTCAACTTGAGAAAATAAGGATTTTTCTTCCTTAACATCAATTTTAGGACTTTCTTCTTTAATTGCTTCAAATCCTATGTCATCATTATTTTCAGTATCACTTTCACTTAAAGTTCTTTCTATACTAGCTTCAAGATCTTCATCATTAGCATAATAACATTCCTTAGATCTTCTAGGTTTGAAATTGCTTTTGTACTTTTTAACTCTCTTAGGACATTTAGATGCAAAATGACCATATTCTTGACAAGTCCAACATTTAAATATTTTCTTACCATCTGGTTCTCTTTTCACAAGCAAGGCAATACCTTCTTCAATCTTATTGTCTTCTTCATTTCTAGATCTACTGCTACCAACATAATATCTTCTCACAATGATGCTTCTTGACAAAGTAGGGTGAACACTAAGAGCACTGAATGCTATCTCCATTCTAGGTAAGTCTCCTGATAATCTCAGGTTCATTTCTGTTGCTTCCAATCTTCCAAGAAGAGTCTCTCTTGTAAAGTTTGTTGTACAAGGTATCACTTGTTCAATCATCTATGTTGTCTGCTTAAATACAAGAGTTAATGTCCTCAGAATTTTCCATATCACTTCATTCTCTATCTTTGTTCCTCCACAAGATTTTATACCTGTAATGATCTCTGACATTCTACCAATATAACTTCTAATAGATTCAGCTTCCAACATTCTTATATCTTCAAATGCACATATCCAATTATGTAATCTAACTCTTTTTGCATGTTCATCACCTTCAAAAGTAGAGTGTAAAGCATTCCAAATTTCATGATATTTTTTCAAATAGTTTACCTGACTATACTCATTCTCTAGAAGTGTTGTCAAAAGTGCTTCTCTTGCAAGTATGTTACACATGAATAGATCTCTCTCTTCCGTAGTATATGTTTCAAAATTTTTCTCTTCAATAATAGTCTTATTATTCTTTGTAATCAACCAATAACCTGGTCCTAAACATAATAAGTGTGTCTTCATCTTTTCTTTCTAGCTGTCAAAATTTACTCCATCAAACTTAAGGCTTTCTTTCCTGAAATATGCCATGGATCTCCTTAAGTTGTTAAAATTCTTTTTCAAGGACCTACCGCTCTGATACCAATTGTTAGAAAGTAAAGTCCACCAAGATAACTAAGAGGGGGGGGGTGAATCAATTATCAGATAATTATAACTTTTATCATCTTCAACAACATTAAACCATATAAGTAATATAATTACCAACCATAGAAAGATATTCATACACAATAACACAATAAAACAAGATATGTTGACTAGGGAACCTCTTGATCAAAGAGTAAACCCCGGTGGGAATGATGCCCACAAAAGATGTACTAATATGAATATTCCTTGTGAGAGGATGGACTTTGTTAGGATTCTTATGAAATACATTCAGTACATATGAATCCCTGTTAAAAGATTCTAACCCAGTTAAGAGTTATGGAAGACAGAAGGACCCACTGCCCAAAAAGCTTCAGGGTAAAATCACTGAACACACTGTCCAAATAATATTTTCATTACTCAATAGAATAATATGTTACCTCTTCTCTAACTATGCCAAACCGCACTCACTGTTACATCAGATCTCAATTCTAGATCTCTGTGCTTCTCATGTCTTCCTTCACAAATTCACTTTCATACTTAGCTCTTTTCTTCACTTTATGCATACAACATCTCACACAATCACAAATTCACACTACAACAAGGAAATACATTCCTTCCTTTATACCACACTCAAATAATTACAAATGAGTCGGCATACAATTACAAAATAAAAGTTTCCACATGCTACAACAAAATTACACAAAAATGTCAGCTTCCAAATACAATAAATCTTCACTCATGTGACCTCGAAGTTTGCACTATCAACCACATCACTATCAATGTGTCTTTAACTTCCCTTTAACTACACAAAACTAGATTTCATCCCAATTAGGAGATATCATCCGATTTCCACAAACCGCTAGTCAGGAACACTACCTGAATACTGCTTTCACCAAAATGATCATAACTTCCATGAATCAATGAATTACTGTCTGCGCTCTTAACCATAGACATATGACATATCAAAGAGTATAACCTCAACATCACATAGCTCCAACTACAATAACCCACGTGTGCTAATCCAAACTATGTCTGGTTCTTTGCAAGTCTTTGGTAAATCACTATGTTGACATCAATGACAATCATAGTCATGAATGCAACAACAACTACTACAAAATTTTTGCCAAACATTTAGCATTCATTCCTAATAGAAAGGCTAAGTGTCGAGGATGTGTGCTAAGAAACAAGGGTACAAAGGCTTCAAGTAGCACCTGTTTCTAGGTTTTCACCACTTGATAGATTTTTTATTTTTTTAATTTTTGCTACCAAGGTGCCTGTTTCCAGGTTTTCACCAAGGCACTTTTTCTATTTTTTTTGAATTTTTTGCAATTTTTTATTTTTTTAAATTTTTTTTTAGGACTTTATATACTTTTTAGAATTTTTTTAGCAGCATATATGAATTTTTTTGGAATTTTTTCAGGATCAATAAATATGTACAAAGGATGCTCCCAGATAGAATAGGCATCATGGATAGAACTTCTTCAGGTGCAAGACATTGATAGGATCAGGGAGCTATTCTCCCTCTTCAGTAGATAAAAAATAAGCACCTATCCCAAAAGCAACAGTAATGATATAAGGTCCTAGCCAATTAGGTTTGAATTTGCCCTTTTGATCTCTATGTTGTTGGTTCTTAGGATTTTCACGTAGGACAAGATCTCCCACTTGGAATTCTCTAGGGTGAACCTTTTTGTTGAAAGCTTTGGACATGGGCTTTTGATAGACCCTCATATGGTCAAATGATGCTTTTCATTTCTCATCAAGAAGTTCTAACTCTTGGAGTCTCATGGCACAGTAGTCTTCATCTATAACTAGACCTTTGAGGGAAACTCTAAGTGAAGGAATCTCAACGTCTAAAGGTAACACTGCTTCAACACCATATGTAAGGGAAAAAGGAGTAGCCCTAGTAGGAGTATGAATACTAGTTCTATAAGCCCACAAGGCTGGATTTATCTGTAGATGCCAATCTCTACCATTCTTATGAACTGTTCTATGGAGAATTTTAAGAATGGTTTTATTCAAAGCCTCTTCTTGACCATTTCCTTGCAAGAAGTAAATGGAGGACCAATGTTGTTTAATCTTGAATTGTTTGCAGAGTTGCTTTAGCTCCTTATTTTTGAACTGACCTCCATTCTCAGTGATAATCTCAGAAGGTACACTATATTGATAGATGATATGGTTCAGAATGAAAAGAGAAACTATCTTGCCTGAGGCAATAGAAAGTGGAACAACTTCTACCCATTTAGTAAAGTAGTCAGTAGTAGTGATGATAAATTTGTATCCACATGATGAGTTGGGATGAATTTGCCCAACAAGATCAAAGGCCCAACACTGAAATGGCTAATGAGATATAGAAGGAATAATCTCCCTGCCTGGAGCATGTATCAGGTGACCATTTTTTTGACACTTTTCATATGATTTTGCAAAAGCTACTACATCCATCTACATGGTAGGCCAATAGTACCCTACCCTAAGAAACCTTTGTGCCATGGAAAGACCATTGAAATGTCCCCCATATATGCCCTCATGAATATCAACTAAGGCTTGATCAGATTCATCTTTTTCTAAGCATCTAAGAAGTGTCTGATCTAGACCCCTCCTATACAAATCACCAGAGATAAGGGTATGGTGAGAGGCATTTCAGGTAAGGTTTCTTCATTCAGAGTAGTTAAAATTATTAGGTATGATAGCATCATGAAGATATGAGTAAATGGTGTCGTAAAGGGATGAGTCATGACCAACAAGGATATAAATGACATGGCTTTCTTAGGAGTCATAGATAGGATAATGTAGCTCTTCCACCAGGAATTCAAATCTAGATTCATGCTATTCTAACTGGAGGAGTGAAGCAAGTGTAGCCATAGCATCAGCTACTTTATTTTCTATTCTAGGGATTTGCTGAAATGTGACAAATGTGAAATACCATCTCAATGAATCAACTATTTTCTTATAAGGTACCATTTTTTCATCTTTTGTTTGATTTTCTTCATTAACCTGGTTGATTATCAGCTATGAATCCCCATAGATATGTAACTCTATGATTCTCCATTCTATGGCCATCTTGAGCCCATTTGTCAAAGCTTCATACTTTGTAATTTTGTTTGTACATGGGAACAATAGTTTGTAAGACTTAGGGATCATGTACCCATGAGGAGAAACAAACAATAGACTAGCTCTCAAGCCATTTTGCATAAAAGAGCCATCAAAGAACATCTTCCATGTTCTCTCAGTCATGTACATGAGGCACTCATCTAGAAAGGCAACTTGAATCAGTGCACTGTCTTGAATTGGGAAGTCAGCCAATTGATCTACAATGGTTTGTCCTTTTATAGCTTTACGCTCAACATACTCGATGTCAAATTCTGAAAGAATCATCATCCATTTAGCAAGTCTACCTGTGAGGGCAGCCTTATTGAACAAATACTTGAGAGGATCAATGTTTTCTATGAGGTGTATTGTGTGCACAAGCATGTAATGTTGCAAATTTTGGGAAGCAAACACCACTGCAAGGAATCCTTTTCAATACTGGTGTAATTAACCTCATGTAAAACAAGCATACGACTAATGTAATAAATGGCTCTTTCTTTCCCATTTTCATCAAGTTGAGCCAATAATGCCCACAAGGAAGATTCTATTTTTGAAACATATAGAATGAGTGACTTTCCTGGGATAGGAGGCATTAGAATAGGAGGATTTTTCAAGTATTGTTTAATTTGGTCCATGCTCTTTTGACAATCCTCATTCCAGATACATTTAACTCCTTTATGCAAGTTCTTATTGAGAGGTTGAGCTCTATCTACCAATTGTGAAATGAACCTCCTTATAGATTGAAGGTGTCCTTGAAGACTCCTCATTTGACTGATGTTTTTAGGAGGTGGCATGTCAATGATTGCTTGGACCTTTTCAGGGTCTACCTCTATTCCCTTTTCTGAAATAATGAACCCTAGAAGTTTTCCAGATGTGATGCCAAATGCACACTTTTTTAGATTTAATCTTAGTTGGAATTGTTCCATGCAATCTAGAATGACTTCCAAATCACCTAAGTGTGTGTCCCTTTTCTTAGATTTATCCAAGGTTCCATCCATGTAATCTTCCATATTCTTATGCATCATGTCATGAAAGATAGTTGTCATATCTTGTTGATAGGTAGCTCCTGCATTTTTCAATCCAAAAGGCATGATGTTCCAACAATAGGTACCCCATGCACAAGTGAATGTAGTCTTTTCCTGGTCTTCAAGAGCTATCTTGATCTGATTATATCTAGAAAAAACCATCCATCAATGAATAGATCTCATAACCCACTATCATGTCTATATTTGGGAGTGGGAAATCACCCTTTGGGCATGCTCTATTAAGATCTCTAAAGTCTATGCAGATGCGATTGGATTTTTCATGTTTTGAAACTAGTAAAATATTTGAGATCCATTTGACATAATCAATGGCTCTTATGAATCCTATACTAAGGATTTTTTCTAATTCTACTTTGACTAAAAGAGCTAAATGAGGATGCATTTTTCTCAATTTTTGTTTGACTAGTTTCACACCTGGAGCTATGGACAAGTGATGCATAATAAGATTAGTGTCCAACCCTAGCATGTCTGAGTAAGTCCAAGAAAAATTAATCTTCTTCCTTTGTAAGAACTTGGTGTATGCTTCCCTTTCTAGAGGTGACAAGGATTGAGCCAAGTGCACTATCTGTGGAGCCTCATCTGTACCCAAGTTGACTGCTTGTGTTGGCTCAACAAGCACTGAAGATCTATCTTGAAAGTAACGTGGGAGATGATCAAGTAACTCATCCTTAGGCACCTCAGAGAGGTTTTCACCCTTGGATACATCATTTATTTTTACTATTTTTGGTTTTGACACTGCCACATAGTGGTTTTCACCATCATAACCCTTATTCTTTTTTTCTTTTATTTTTATTTTTTGACTAATGTACTTGATGTCTAGCTCTGTCATGCTTGTAGTTGGTTCACTAGTGGAAGAGACTACAAGTTCAATTGCATTTAGGTAACAAGTTATCTCATAGTCATTTTGGAATGTTAAGAGCTTAGGCTCTTGATAATATTGGGACCAATCAATGAGGTGAGGATTGGTAAGAGGTAGATCAATGGTAGGTTCAAGATTGTGGATATGAATGGCATTATCTCTGGTGACTAAAGAGTTGGAGTCTATCAAGTATCCCTCTAAGTTACCCAAATCAAGATTCATCCTACCAAGTGAAGAATCGTCCACTAATGTGACCTATGGATTTAAATCTGTAAATCCTACACATGACTCATTAGCTACCTTAGGATGAGAACTATAAGTATGGATGACATCAACATTCATGTCAATTGTGGAAGAATCAGAGAGAGACTCCCATTCATACTCATGTGAATCTATATCTGAATCTTGACTGGGATGTTTATACCATGCATGTTTTTGATGTCTTGATGTGGAGGCTCTAATGTCACCAAGGGTAACACCTTCTTGAGCACCATTCATGTACTGATGTTCTTGGATAGGATCTTCAATAGTGGATTCTTCTTGCTCTAGGCTTGAAATTGTTGTATGGGCAACTGGATTGTCTGAATCTCCCCAAAGGAGATTTGTGGAAGGGAACCAATCTTCACACCTATCTTGTTGATTTGTCAAATTTGGCATGTATCTTGGCTCATCTTCACTATCTGACTCATCAGAGATAGGAGCAATTTTCTTGTCATGACTTTCAAACCCTAGGCCAACTGTCTTCTTAGAGTTGCATCCAAAAAGAGCATGATTGAGAGGTTCAACCCTAGTATCCAATTTGTGACTGAGAGGACCATGTCCTAGATAGCCCATATTTTTGACAAAAGTGTACCCTCTTCCATATGCCTTAGGAGAGGGAGAGAAGTTATCATTGTGAATGTCCTTATCTTCTCTGTAAATCCAATCCTTGATAGCCACCTCTTCTTTTTCATCTTGGATAGGCACTGAGGACTCTACAAATGTGCCAAACAAGGTCATGGCCGAAGAGGAGGGTCTCATCTCTTGGGAAAGCTTTCCATAAGACCTGGGTGAAACTAGAAGTTTTCTAAAGGAGTCAAGTTGATACCTCCCATACCAAGGTCCATCGATTTGAATTTATCTTTGCACTATGCTAGAGTCACATTAAAATCCTCTACTTCTATGTCGAGGGGAACATGAGTCCCTGCTAAAATGGAATTGATAGATAATGTGCTATCCCCAAGTATATAGATTTCTACTCCATTGTAGGGGAACTTAACACATTGGTGGTAAGTGGATGGCATTGCTTGCATGTCATGGATCCATAGTCTACCAAGTAAGATGTTTTATGCTAAAGTACTAGCATCAACAATTTGAAATAAAATGTCTTTCTCAACAAGGCCAATCCTAACAGGAAGAACAACCAACTCCTTAGAAATCCTTTCTACCTCATCATAGGCTTTTATTGTGATCTTCTTTCAGGCATCTATGACCTCTTCTAAGTAACCCAATGTTTTCAACAAACTTAAGGAACAAATATTGAGCCCAGCATCCCCATCAATCAACACACGCCTGACATGGGTTTTATGGATCATGACTTCAATGTGAAGGGCGAGATTATGTAGGTGGCTCAAAGCTTTGTTGTCATCTTCTGAAAAAGTGAGGTAATGTGGGCTAGCAATATGATTGACCATGCTTTGGAATTGATCAACATCCATGTTGGTAAGAACATTTGTTGTGTGCAAGGCATGCTCAAGGACATGCTTATGTCTTGGGGACAATTCCAAGAGTTCAAAGATTGAGATTTGAGCTAGAGTTCTTTGTAACTGGTCAACAAGGTTATAACTCATGTCGAGAGTAACTGTTGATTTTGTGGTGACATTCTTGGATGTCACTTGCTTTGGTTTATTGGGTAGGTTGGAACTAGGACCTCTTTTGACCATAGGACCTTGGCTTCTTGTGACAACATTAAGATCTTGGGATGACCTTTGAGAGTGAGGACCCCTTAGTACAACCATAGGTTCTTCATCAAATATAGGAGGAGAGCCCACATCATAACCATAAGGATTTTTTTCCCTCATCATGTTGACACTTTCCTCCACAACCTTAAGCATATTGACCACATTTTCCATAGCTGTGTAGCTGTAGTTGATTTTGGCCTTGTCATTCTTTGGTTTAGAGGTTTCCCCCTTCTCATATTTAGGAAAAGGCTCTTTGAAAGCCTTATGGTTAGCATTAGTGTTCAGACCATCCACCTTAAGTTTTCCACTCTCAATGAGGTCTTGGATGATATGTTTTAGTTTCCAACAATGTTCGATATCATGTCCAATACCATTGTGGAATTTGCATAAAGCCTTCTCATCCCACCAATGAGGTTTAACATTAGGAATATGGTCCTTTGTGGGATCTTGAGGATGTGCAAGATTTTTGGCAATAATAATTTTGAAGACATCCTCATAGGAATCACCAAGATTTGAGAATTGGCGTCTCTCTTTCTTAGGCTTTTCTTGGTACCTTGGCTTAGGTTCTTGTTGGTTGGATGTGCTGAGCTTCATTGCTTGAAAAACACTACATAGGTGAAGAAAACCTTGATCCTTAGGTTGCAAAGATTCCACCACTTCATCATTAACCACTTTCTTGTTCTTATTCCAATGCAAGTTTTTCCTATTTTCCTTATTAGCATTGTTTTTGTTTTGACCATTATTATTGTTTTTTTTGTTGGTCAAAATTTCTTGCTCTTTCAAAACATCATCAATTTTGCATGTGGTTTCAACCATGGTGTCAAGGAGTCAAAGACCATTTTCCTCACTTCATACCGCATCTTAGGAACTAAGTTTCTAATAAGAATGTCAATCTTCTCCTTCTCAGGAATGGTCTTGGAGTAACGAGAACATTGATATCTCCATCTTTGAAAGAAAACCACAAAGGAATCCCCTTGATTTTATTTCAAGTTACATAGGTCCAACATAGTGACAGATCTCAAAAGATTGTAGGTGAAGTGTTGGATGAATCTATGAACAAGCTCTTTAAAAGTCTTGATAGGGGGAGTGATGTTGGTAAACCACTCCATTGCTTGACCTTTGAGACTCCTTGGGAATAACCTCATAAGATAGGAGTCATCTTGGTGGAATTCAAATCTCATAATGTTGAATTGATGCACATGGTCATGTAGATCCCCATTACCATCATACTTGTCATATTGGGGGATTTCCACCTTCCTAGGAAAATCCTTCATGCTCACACTCTTGTCGAAAGGATTATGATAGATTGAGTCAAGTGAAAAGGAACTCTTAGGTGCCAACACCTTTTCCATCATACGCCTGAGTTGCTTGATCTCCTCTTCTTGAGATGGTCCTTGCTTCTTGATATTTCTATCCACATCAAAGTTGTAAGGAACCCTAGCACCCTTGTTGATCAAGCTCTCTAGGAACTTACCCTTGTTTTTCTCTAGATACCTCTCCACATATCATTGGAAGAGTGGTTCTTGTTGCATCCTCATGAAGTCTTGAGCATCAAAACTTGTACTACTACGTCCATGTTGGGAGCCATGATGAGCTCATTGGGAGGGTTTTCTTGGGTTCCTAGGAGGTGTCTGTCTCCTATAGTGAGCATGTTGTGAAGTCCTTCCTCTAGGACTAGGAGATCTTGAAGGGGTTCTTGAATGCCTTCTTCTTTGTGGGGTTCCCAAAAGAGTAGATGGTGGAGAGTTGTTTCCACTGTTGTTACCCCTGTTGTTGAATTGGGCATTGAGTTATTGGGCTAAAATCCGATCTTGTTCTTCTTGAAAGGCTTTTCTTTCCAATTCTAACAAGGCTTGTTTCTCTGCCTCTAGGATTCTAAGCTTCTCTTATTTTGCAACCTTTTCATCCAAAAAGGCTTTCCTTTCTTGCTCAATTCTTTTGAGCCTTTCACTCATATACCTTGAGGTTGTTTGGAGTGGTGAATTTGGCCTTGAATGTTTGAACAAGTCATTGGTAAATGCTGCATTCACATGAGCATTAAAAGGTTCATTATTTTGGTCTTCATTTTGTGACTGTTCATCTTGGTGAGCTCATCTATAATAACTTTCAGCTCTTTGATGTGCATCTAGATATCTGGTATTGATGGGAGGTGATTCTAGTTGATTGTCATGAGAGGAATCACCAAATAGCATGTTATCTCTATGTCTTTGAAATATGTCATCAAGATTTTGATCTATTGCTTCTCTCTCCTTTCTAGTCATGGTGTAACTCATGTCCATATCTGATTGAGAAGGTGCTAAGGAGGTACTCAACTCACTAGGATTTCTCTTAGGTTTAAACCAAACTTTGGACTCACTCCTAGGTGATTGATCAAAGATGGGCTCTTTTCCCTTATGCTTTTGATGAGTTTGGACTAAGGGTAACTGGTCAAAGACAACTTGAGGTCATTTTCCTTGATTGAATTGATACCTTGTCATAACTGACATGAAATAAAAGACCCTTGGTCATAAGATGACCCTATGAAATGTCGATACCAAACTAGGATAGTAGAGGCATTCAATTGTCCAAAAGAGACATGGTAAGATAGAAAATTGCAAAAGGTGTAAACCAACACTGCCACAGAGGTGCCCAATCAAAGGATAAGTATCCTGACACATATGGATCATGAGGATGATTTAACCAAATTATATTTGATTGAAATTGATTTTTGATGGAAGTGAATTGGACAAGAGACTACTAAGACTCTCCAAGTGTGTTACCAAAGAATCTAAAGGTTTACTTTTTCAACAAGGATGACTCCTAACTAATCAATTCCAAGAAAGGTCACTTGTGAAATCAAAGAATTCTAATTCAAGGGGTCAAAACACAAGAACCCAAGGTACAAATAGGCTTCCAACTATAAGGTAAGAGACCTACTAAAATTTGGATCTACCAAAGGAAGTCCGAAAATGACACAAATTAGACAAACAAAAAAATTACTCTGTGTGACAATTCGTAGGGTATTGGGATGATATAATATGTCCAGGTGATATTTAGCACTAAGGTCATGTGATAGTTTCCAAGTAGTAGGTGAGATATTTTCTAGGCAAGCTATGCAACAGTTGTTCAGTATCGTACGATATTTGACCACTGAGTGTAAAAAATTTAGTTTTTTGAAGGCAATTCGTCTAAAGTCTCAGTTTGATGGTTCAATTTTTTGACTCCAAACATAGTAATATTAGAGAACAAATAGGTTTGCAAATAGTAAGTGATCAAACATATCATAAAACACTTGAATCAAGGGAAAAGGCAACCTTGTCAAGACAAGCACTTTTGATATCAAAGCGAAAAATCCTATGAATACTACCGTGATGTTTGATGTTTGAGAATGTTTACATATGTAGATCACAATGAAGAAAAATCAAGCACTTACTAGCCTAAAAATACAAAGGCTCAATACTCAACAACTTGGCCCACACTTGATGTCCCATTGCCTCACACAAAGTGGTTGCCCACAATAGATGTTGGCTTTGTCATGGAAGTGCCAATGACACAACCAAAGGAACACAGATGGTGAGTAGTCTTGGGGTGATCCGGGTTAGTCCACTAGGATCAATCCTTGCACCAAGATGCTAAGTGGAAAAATTGGGTAGCTTCTATCTATGGTTCATAGTAAGGGTTTCTATTCATAATACCCCTCTTTCTCCCCAAAGGGACTCCTTACCTTGTGGCAAGTAATGGACCTCGTGGCCACAAGAGTACCTTAAGCATTCTTGCTTAACATTTTTCTCATGGTCACAATCCCACAAGTACTCACACCAAATGAAGACAAGTACTACGTCTACCAAGGTTTTGTGTCCTTGATAGCCTTGATTTTATAGTGGGTCAGAATAGCTCGGTATTAGCTTGTCCCCACTTGGGTCATTCCTCTTGATTTCTCAAGAGAAAGCTTGCTAAAGGATTCTAAAACTAAACAAAAAGTGGATTAACCTTTGAGGGTCAATATTTTTGGTTCACCTCAAGGGTGAAGAGCATACTCTCCTATCTCAAAAGTCTCTCCCAGACACACCAAGCAAAGTTCAATTAGCCTCTTGCTTTCAAAATCTAGAAGTGGGTCAAGATTTTTGTTTCACCACAAGGGTGAAGAGTATACTCTCCTACCACCAAAAGAATCCTACAACAATATATTAAGTGCCTAAGAAAATAATCAACTAGTATATGCCACACTTAAAAATGAAAACAATGAACAAGCACTTGATTGTTTTCATGCTTTGGGAAGCTCTGAAAGAAAGAATTAGTAGCCCTTGTGCATTTGAAGCTTTGACATGAATTCTTTTTGGAAAATATTCAAGCAATGAGGGCACACCTACAAGCACAAATTGTTAGCCCCACAAAGGTTAGCACAATAAAATCAAGAATAATCTGCAATTGAAACTCTTTCCTAACATAGAAAATTGAAACCAGCAACCAAACAAACCAAATCTTGCAAAGAAATAACCAAAATCACTCATTGTTAGGCCTGTGTGATAGTTCTATTAGAAAATGAATCACATGATACTTCACAATATACTGGTGTGATACTTTCTCATTGAATGATACTTCATACAACCTGCATGTGATAGAGTATAAAACACCAGTGTGACAGAATCATGTATAAGCATATGATACTTTTACTAGAAAAGTATCACACAGGTATATAATAAAATATCGTATGATACTGGAAGACTATTGTATGATACTTTGTAAAAAAAATGTATAAAATAGTCAAGAAC
Organism: Chamaecyparis obtusa; assembly: GCA_027943335.1. Lineage (NCBI taxonomy): Eukaryota > Viridiplantae > Streptophyta > Pinopsida > Cupressales > Cupressaceae > Chamaecyparis > Chamaecyparis obtusa. Next base: position 75,844 of record BSBK01010187.1, on the reverse strand, counting down.
AGTAAGAAAAATATGATGAAAAATTAGTAGAAATGCATGAAAAGAAAGGACAAAACAAAGTTGTTCTACCCCATGGTGGGTGCCAACAATGTACACTCAAAATGTGCACTTCTCTAAGTCATTACTTCCAAGAGAATCCATGAATGGGAAACCTTGATAAAGTGACCTAGAGCTCCCTAGGCATGGAGTCACAAGGATATTAAGAATGCTCTCAGCTAGAGCTATTAAGCCTATAACCTTGCTAGTAAACCACACAATGGGAGATTCAAAGAGACAAGGGAAAGAATGCAAATATCCTCAAGAATCAAGATGGAAATACAATACAATGCTATTTTAGAATGAAGATGCAAGAATGCAACTAAGCTATGAAAATGAAGGTATTACAAGCCTTGACTAATTAAGCTAGGTGAGTTAAGCTAGAACATGAAAGGAAAGTAAACTAAAATGCCATGAAAGCTAAGCTAAATGCAAGAATGAAAGCTAGAATGCAAGAAGATCTTCAAAGCTCCAAAATCACCAAGAAAACCTGCAACATAAGATTAGCATAAAAAGTGGGGTTCTTTGAATGAGAAAAGAGCTCTCCTTTTAAAGATAAGTGTACCATGGAGATTAAGAGGCAAAAGATTTAATCAAGGGTGGAGCTTGAAAGAGGGATCAATCCTTGTGCACAAATCTTCTCCAATGAGAAAGAAGTGTTGACTTTTGTGCCCCATGTGAGATAAAAAGGCCTTTTCTTCTTTTCATAAAATAAGAATAATGCTTTATTTGTGCAACTTAGGATAAGAGGAAAGTGGGGGCTTTTTATTTAATAAAAGGGAAGGAAATTATTTTTAATTAAATAAAGACTTAGGATAAAATGGTTAGCCCATAGAATAAAATCAAATAAATGATAGAATTAGGATTTGATCAAGGAAATTGATTTAATTTGAAAATATTGAGAATATTGACTTAGGAAATTGATAAATTGCAAGAATGGGGCCCAAAGTCTAGGCGACCATTTTAGGGTGCATACACTTTGCACTCATAACATTAATTGTAGTAGATGATATTTTGAGGAATGTCTTTAACATGATGTGATGGACTTCTGCAGAGCCACCCTTACAATAATTATCTATCTACTACATTGAGTTGAATTAAATCACTGATGGGTTAAATAAATGATGTGTAACAATAGCTTGAATGTTACTCTTGATGAAGCCTTTAATGCTGAGATGTATTTTAAAAAATGTATTTTAGATGTGAAGCATATCTTTGATGCCATGTGTGAAAGCCAAAAGGTGCACCTTTAAAGTATTCTAGTGTTCCATTTAAAAAAGTATTGCGAGAATGCGCGACTAAGGCATTTTCCCATTCTCGAGATATTTGGGACTTAACTGATTTAAGTGGGAGATTTTGAGACTGAGGTTATCTCCAGTTCTCCAAATGTGTTCTCTAAGCGGAAGACTATTTGGATATTCTCTGACTAAACTCATCACCAAATCTCTAAAGTTGTCCTTCACTCCTATGTTCACCTACCGCACATGCGACTGGGCACCATGTTGCCAACTTTGTCCTTGTCATCTCGCTAGCTTCCTAAAAAATATAATAACTTAATGGCACACTAGTAAATGGGTGACTCATTAGAAGCCACTCGAACTGCCACTCCCTCGTACTTCTTTCACTTTTCATGAATTCATCAGCGCTGTAGAAAGTAAAATGCACAGAAGTATGACTTTTGATGAATTCATCAACCCTGCAGAAAGTAAAATAGATAGGAAAAAAGAAATGAGCAATGCATGTCTCGTAAATTGTGAACCTAACTTCGGTTGCTAGTGAGTTAATTCATAGCTTTGCAGTTGCTTCACATAGCGGAAATGTTACAATTTTTGGTTTTTTCAAAAGCTGCTAATTAAATCTAGTAATTTAAAACATTGCATTCGATTAGAAAATTTAATCATGAATTGCATAATTTTACCTAATACTTATTAAATATATTATTAATGATGTTAAATATATCTTATAATGAATAACTAATAATAAAATAATAATAAATTATAGTAAAAAAATGGTAAAATATAATATGAATTAATTATAGTATAAAATAACTTTTGATTTTAGTAGAAATTGTTAAATATGTCTAATTTTATATTCATTACCAAAAGGAAAGATTAATTTGTAAGTTGGTCTTAAGTTTTTCGGTTGCTTTGGAGAATCAAGATTCACATTGATCCTGTTCAACGGATTTAGTAGTCACTGGCATATTAATCCGATGATCCAAAAATTTGCATGAATACAAATATTTGACTTTGTATACAATTTGGAAGAGTATTAATTCACAAGACTTTCTTAGATTTATCATGGATGTACTTTAATTGTTTTGACTGTTGTTAGTTATTTTTTTGGAAAAGGCTGACAGTTTTCTTTTTATCCGATGGTTGTTTTTAATTTGTAAAGAAAACATGTATTCATCAGGATCTTGTGACAACCATGAATGCAGGGCATATCTCATTTGTTTCACTATTTATAATAGACCAACATGAACATATGGTGTTGCTAGGATGAAATGCGCAACAATGGGAAGTGGAATTATTGGGTCTTGATGAAAAATAGGAATTTGGGCATGGTTGAGAAATATATATTAATTTCTATGACTTCCAATTAAGTGATTTTGTTATGATCAAGTACATAGATAAGTTCTATTTCAAGGTTCATATATTAGGAAAATTTGTTATCTGAAAGTTATCAATGCAGAAAACAAAGTTTGGTTAGTGTTGCCCAAATTTTCCTTCCATTCAAATTTGGCCCTAGTTTAATGTCATATCTTCATCTCCTTAGTCATGTGAGAAGCTCCAAAAAATTTCATGAGTTTATCTACTTCCCTCTGGTCTCTGCAACTATTTCTAGGTCCTTGGCTAGGTGAAAAGTCCTTAGAAATTCATAAAACTAGTCGTTGAGTATTCTTTCCCTATGGAATGTTATATTTTTCCTTTACCTTTTCAGCCACTTAAGTCATTCCTTTTTCCATGTGCACTAAATAATTCCTAAGTTTGGAGCTTTAATAAGCCTAAGTCTTCCTGGCAAATATTTCCTCCCGACCTTCCCTTTTAACTTGTGGCTGTCGCATTTTCACAAGGAATATTCTTTGCCCTTGCAATCATGTGACAGGATGACACCTGTCTCTGCGGGCCTAGTTCTTAGTTGATATAAGATCCAATGATGGGTGCATAATCTCATGGAATCTTCTGATCCCATGCAATCATGCGACAACTATTGATACGGTATCGACATCACATCAGTTGTTGGTGGGTCCTTCATGCCACATCTGTCTGACATGCCAGTTTCCTATTGGTCATTGCAGGATGACTTTGTAGTGCACCTGAAGTGCAAGGTAGGCCCAATTGATCTAAGATCTATGGTGGTCACATAACTGCATGGGATCTTCTGATCCCATGCAATCACGTGATAGCTGTTAGATCCGCTTTATTGCTAAGACTCCGGTGGTGGGTCCTCGGGTGGTGATGTGTCCATTTTTTAGTGGCCGATCAGGTGATGATAGGGCTTTCAGTGGGTCTAATGGTCAGAGAATTTGCAAAGATGCCAGCTTGTCCAAGATCTATGGTGGTTGCATGTTCGCATGGAATCTTTTGATCCCATGCGATCATGCGACCACCGTCCGATCTTCCAGTGTTTAAGCCGATGTCATCATGGGACCGTCTGACATGCTTGATTCTTATTGGTTGCTAGGTGGACCAATTGGCAGTTGTTAGTGGGGCTGAGTATCTTAAGTGTGTTGGCAGTCGAACAGGATCCAATGGTTGTTGCATAACCACATGGGATCTTTTGATCCCATGCAATCATTCAACCACCGTCTGATGCAAGGTCAGGTTTCTTCTTCCTCCTAAGGTGTCGGTCGACTATGATGTGCTCATTTTCTATTGGCTCTTGACTAATGATGTGGCCTTTTGACTTTTTCAAGAAGTAATTGCAATATCTTTCATGGGTTTTCTTCTATTTATTTCTGTGGAGAGTGTTTGCTTGCAGGGGTAGCTCAGAATTTATGTTTTCAGGGGTGGTTGCAGTTGGAATAATGAGGAAAAGATATGGGCAGCCATTCTCAGTGGATTCTTACTTTCTAAGAGCATCAGATTTGATATTTATGGCAGGCCCGACTTGCAAAGAAGTAGTTGGATCAAGGTTTTTTATTTGTAGGCAATTTCAGTATAGGGATGGACACGCAAGACATATCTGATCAGTTGAGATATTTTCATGTGCATTTATGATAAAAAATGATAGGTTTAGGGTTGGATTATTTTATGTAGATTTATGTAACCCTAATGAGATTTTTGTTCCTGCCTATGTGCAATAGAAGAGATGTATATAATTAATTTTTAGAGCTTTTAGAGCTCAGAGTTTATAGTTTTTTAAAAAGAGAGTTCATCTTTCTAAGAAGTTATCTGAGGCATTCTTTCTGCCCTCTGGCTTCTGTAATTAACCTTTCATTGATAATTCAGATATTGAAGATATTTTGTGACATTTCTCATGTCCCTATGCCTTCTTGTGTGAGTTATCTCTTAGTGAATTCAATATTATATGTTTCTCAGTGATATCTTAGGGTTATTGGTCCCTCTTTCTTTCTGTAATTTTGTGTATTATTGTGGATGATTTGATGTGAATGCTTTTGTGGGTATATTTCCACCCTTGGTAATCTATCTCATTCTTATACCCAATTGTAGAGGTGAATGTTTGTTTTTAGGTTATAGTTTGTGTCTAAATTCTTAAGAGTGTTATTGTTTGTGAAAGAATCTCTCTCTTTCCTTGAATACCCTCTTTTATTTGTAGGCCCTTCTATGAAATACTTATGCAAGCCTATTCAGTGAGTTGTGATCTCCTAGACCTAAGCCTATTCATTGAATCCATCTTTTATACTGCAATTCATACTATTTTCGGTGTATCACCTAGTAGGTAGTTTTCTTTCAAGTTATTTCCCTTTCAAGCACTCCTTCTATCCCTTTCCCTCAAAGATTTACTTTTCCTGTCAAGAAGCAAATTAAGGTGATTATCCAAGAGGAACCAGCCTAGAACCTGGAGGTCTCATCTTAGTTAGAATAGGTCCCACAACCTAGAGATGATTCCCATGTTATACTAGGTTATCAAACTATGAGAGCTTGAAAAAAGGGTGCAAACTTAGTGTATAACAATTCTCGCACGCTTGGTGGGACCAAGAGGTCATAATTTTTATAGTTCTTGCTGGTTTTGATATGCATCCAGCAAGTTGTAGACCTAGAAGAGGTCATTTTGTTGCATATCTGGTGACTTTGGAAAGTCTACTAGTTTCAAAGGTCAAGTACTAGTATGTTTCAAATCTTTGATATTCAAATTCCATCTAATTGTATGAGTAGACATGTCAAGTTATTATGGACAGTCAGGTTACTCACCATTCTATGATGATAATAGTGCTTAATGGGCTAGTTATCAGCCTTATGCAAACCACCTAAAGCCTACTTTCATCCCAAGCTTCCATACTATACAAGGCTGTCATTATATCCAACATGCCCCAAATGATTAAACCCTTGTACAAGATTATGAGTGAGCCCTCCATCAAGATGGATCATGGGCACAAATGGAACAAAAAAAAATGCAAAGCCAGTTGCCCCATCTTGCTTACCACCCACCCACCCCTTCTCAGCCTAATTGGCAGTAGATTTAGAGCCTAGACTTTATGAAAGAGAAAGAAGAGACCGGAAATCTATTGCTTGATTTAATTAAGTGTCTGAGATCAGGGAGTAGCAGGAAATGGAAGCTCAGAGTTATGAGCAAGGATTCATCCCTTACCAAGTGGTAGAGACTCTTGTTGATGAGCAACAAATAAAAAAATTCCAAGAAGAGATCAGACATCAAGCTGACATTGAGATACCAAGGTTGAGATCACAAATTTCTCAACAAGAGGCTCCTAGACCTAAAATTCCAAGCTCGAAGACCCATTTGCCTCAGGAGCTTGCACATGAAGAGCCTACAAAGCACTCATTTCCAAGTTTTAGGAGCACCCTTCAAGAATCTGAGCCTGTTTTGGAGCGGTTGCAACCTTATTATGGTTTGCAATAGCCTAAAGACTATATTGAGACAGGGCCAGCTGCAAGGGACCAACACCAAGATGATAGGGCTTTCAATTTTCTAGGCTTCAAGATGGGTATGCCTTCTATGTCTCCCTCTGAGCCCTATCAACTTCATATCCCAAGTTTTAAGGAAAAAAATTCCTTCCAAGAGCCTATACTTGAGATGCAGCCTACCACTCTGCAAGAGTAGTCTATTCAAGAAAATTTCTTATCCCAAGAGGCACCTCTGGTCTCTCAAGATGATGAAGTGTTGTGGATTCCCCAATGGACTCTACCTCCTAGCTGTCAGATGCTAGATCTTTTCAAAGATACTAGTCTAGTGTCTGAGCAAGGACCTATGGTAGATGGGCTTTCATTTGAAGAGGAGGAGAGAAAATCTGAGGAATCAGTGCAGAGTGATGACTATGGTGAAGTGGGACAACAATGTGTGGAGGTGGAGTTTTATGCACAACCTGAGCTCTTGGTTGGTTTTTTTGATGAGCTTCCCCTCTTTGTTGATGATGAAGAAGGGACCATGCCATTATCTATGGGTGAAGGTCAATCAGAAAAAAAGGTTCACCATCAATAGGAGGTTGATATAGAAGAGGATGTTGTGCTTTTATTAGATGAGCTACCTAGTTTTGTTGAGCAGGATGATAAAGTTATGGAAGAGCTTTTCCAAGAAAAGAACATAGACAAAAGCCCTGAAGAGTATGATTTTTCCAATATCATAGAGGTCTTTTGTAACAAATTGAATGATGAATCCCTATTCCTTGGAGTGGAGGTTCAAAGTTATGTGCCTATGGAAAGAGGCCTAGTTTTGGATTGCTCTCTTTCTAAGAGACTGCTACATGAGCAAGAGTTGGAGCTAGCTCTAGAACTTTAGGATATTGATAACTTTGATGAGCTCTTGGCCTATTTAAAAGAGGAGGATGAAAATCCCCTATCCATGGATGATGAGTTGACATGACTATCCATGATGGAGGGCATCCATGAAGATAAAGAAGAAGCCATCAAGGAAAATCCTGCCTTCAGACTTTCAAGAGGCTACCCTATCAGATACTTGGCATAGAAGGAGTTTACCAAGGTCCCTCCGTATGATCAATTAAAGGAAGGTAAACTTGACCCTATTTTTGTAGAGGCAAGTCTTGATTATTTGACAATTTTTTGTGTGCCTCATATCCTTGTAGCTATCCCTATGCACTCAATGCAAAATATCCTAATGAGGAAGGGTAGTTATTTCAACATACTAGTAAATGGTTTTGTTTGACCAACTTTTTCTCTGGTTAGGTTTAGAGTAGGTTAGTTTTCCTACTTTCTTCCAATTTTTCTAGCTTAGTTCCCTATTTTCCAAGAAGTGCTTGAGCACAGTTTTGTTCTAGTTTTCTCTGTTAAGAGTTTTTGTTTTTTTGAGATGACCCCATGCCCAATGGATTGCTCAAGGCCACTGGTTTCCATGTCTAGCAGGCTGACATCCAATAGAAGGTGCCAAAATTTTGCCCAAATTTTCCTTCCATTCAAATTTGGCCCTAGTTTTATGTCAAATCTTCATCTCCTCAGTCTTGTGAGAAGCTCCAAAAAATTTTATGAGTTTATCTACTTCCCTTTGGTCTCTGCAACTATTTCTAGGTCCTTGGCTAGGTGAAAAGTCCTTAGAAATTCATAAAACTAGCCGTTCAATATTCTTTCCCTGTGGCATGTTATATTTTTCCTTTACCTTTTCGGCCACTTAAGTCATTCCTTTTTCCATGTGCGCTAAATAGTTCCTAAGTTCGGAGCTTTAATAAGCCTAAGTCTTCCTAGAAAATATTTCCTCACGACCTTCCCTTTTAACTTGTGGCTATCGCATGTTCGCAAGGAATATTATTTGCCCTTGCGATCATGTGACAAGATGACACCTTTATCAGTGGGCCCAGTTCTCAGTTGATATAAGATCCAATGGTGGTCACATAATCTCATGGAATCTTCTGATCCCATGTGATCATGTGACAACTGTTGATATGGTATCAGCATCACAACAACTATTGGTGGGTCCTTCATGCCACGTCCATCTGACATTCTAGTTTCCTATTGGTCATTGTGGGATGACTCTACAGTGGACTCAAAGTGCAAGGTAGGCCTAGTTGATCTAAGATCTATGGTGGTCACATAACCACATGGTATCTTCTGATCCCATGCGATCATGTGATAGCTGTTAGATCTACTTTATTGCTAAGTGTCTAGCGATGGGTCCTCAGGTGGTGACGTGTCCATTTTTTAGTGGCTGACTGGGTGATGATAGGGCTTTCGGTGGGTCTGATGGTTAGAGAATCTACAAAGATGCTAGCTTGTCCAAGATCTACAGTGGTCACATGTTTCCATGGAATCTTCTGATCCCATGCGATCATGCGATCACCATCTGATCTTCCAGTGTTTAAGCTGATGTCATCATGGGACCATCTGACATGCTTGATTCTTATTGGTTTTTGGGTGGAACAGTTGGAGGTTGTTAGTGGGGCTGAGTATCTTAAGTGTGTTGGCAGTCGAAGAGGATCCAATGGTGGTCGCATAATCACATGGGATCTTCCAATCCCATGCGATCATGCGACCACTATCCAATGCAAGGTTAGGTTTCTTCTTCCTCCTGAGGTGTTGATCAACTATGATGTGCTCATTTTCTATTGGCTCTTGACTGATGATGTGGCCTTTTGACTTTTTCAAGAAGGAATTGTAGTATATTTCATAGGTTTTCTTTTGTTTGTTCCTGTGGAGAGCGTTTGCTTGTAGGGGTAGCTCAAAATTTATGTTTTTAGGGGCAGTTGCATTTGGAATAATGAGGAAAAGATCTAGGCAGTCGTTCTTAGTGGATTCTTACTTTCTAAGAGTATCAAATTTGATAGTTATGGCAGGCCCGACTTGAAGAGAAGTAGTTGGATCAAGGTTTTTTGTCTGCAGGAAATTTTAGTACAGGGATGGACACACAAGACATATCTAATCGATTGAGATATTTTCATGTGCATTTATGATCAGAAATGATAGGTTTAGGGTTGGATTATTTTATGCAGATTTATGTAACCCTAATGAGATTTTTGCTCTTGCCTATATGCAATAGAGGAGATGTATATAATTAATTTTTGGAGCTTTTAGAGCTCAGAGTTTATAGTTTTGTAAAAAGAGAGTTCATCTTTCTAAGAAGTTATCTAAGGCATTATTTCTACCCTTTGGCTTCTGCAATTGTAACCTTTCATTGATAATTGAGATATTGAAGATATTTTGTGACATTTCTCATGTCCCTATGCCTTCTTGTGTGAGTTATCTCTTAGTGAATTCAGTATTATATGTTTCTTAGTGATATCTTAGGGTTCTTGGTCCCTCTTTCTTTCTATAATTTTGTGTATTATTGTGGATGATTTGATGTGAATTCTTTTGTGGGTATATTTCCACCCCTGGCAATCTATCTCATTCTTATACCCAATTGCAGAGGTGAATGTTTGTTTGCAGGTTATAGTTTGTGTCTAAATTCTTAAGAGTGTTATTAGTTGTGAAATAATCTCTCTCTTTCCCTGAATACCCTCTTTTATTTGTAGACCCTTCTATGAAATACTTATGCAAGCCTATTCAGTGAGTTGTGATCTCCTAGACCTAAGCCTATTCATTGAATCCATCTTTTATACTACAATTCATACTATTTTCAGTGTATCACCTAGTAGGTAGTTTGCTTTCAAGTTATTTCCCTTTCAAGAACTCCTTCTATCCCTTTGCCTCAAAGATTTACTTTTCCTATCAAGAAGAAAATTAAGGTGATTATCCAAGAGGAACCAGCCTAGAACCTGGAGGTCTCATCTCAGTTAGCATAGGTCCCACAACCTGGAGATGATTCCCATGTTATACTAGGTTATCAAGACTACAAGAGCTTGAAACAAGGGTGCAAACTTAGTGTATAATAGTTAGATGAGAGATACTCTTGTATGAAAATGTGCAGTTTGTATCAAGCAATGAGCAATATCTTGATAACATCAACATTATTAATAACCAATATGAAAGAAGAAGCAAATGCAATTTTGAAGAGATTTTGAAAAGATTAAAATAAAATGGCTAGGGTTGTTGAATCTTTGTAGGCATGAAATAAATATAGTCTATTTTTTTGGACAAATCCTTTCCTTACCAAAAAAACCAAGTTTTGTTATACAGTCATTAAGTTATTGCTTATTGGTTGATTCAAACTGCACATTTTGGTACAAGGATGTCTCTCATTTGACCAATGTTTTTTTTTTGCACTGCTATTTTTTACACAACAATATTTCCAGGTATGTGAACATTGAAATAAGACTTAGCTATGTATTTGATCTCAACAAATTGACTGAACTGCAAGCCATAAAAATTTAGAATTTTTTTCAACCATGCTCAAATTCTAGTTTTTTATTTTTGTTCTGACTGGTTGGATAGTGATAATTTATGTCTATTAAAGACATCGAAGGCTTTATATCTAGTATTTGTACCTTATTTACTTTGCATGCTAGAAATCATCATCTTATGTTTGTAAGAATTTGTACATTTGCAATAATTATTTTCTGGTTATGCTACATTTATCTCATAGACTAAATTTATAATAGTTAGAAGTTGTTTGAAAAAATAAGATAGTAAACTACGAGGGTAAAAAAATGTTGTAATGTGTTGAAAAGAAAGTGCTTATAGAGAAAAAAAAAAAAAAACTTTTAAATTAACATTTTTCAATGATAGAAATAATGAACCCTAAACCTGAAGGAGGTATTTCTTAACAGACTGTAGTTATGGTTACTATCTTAATTATGGTTACCAGGGTTTCTTATAACTATTTTTTTGAAAACCTAATTGAGGAATTTTTATGACTAATTTTTTGTACCATTCTTTAGGTCATGGTTAGTGACCAGGTGTTTTAATGTATGATTATATCATTATAGAAGTGGATAGGATCTATAATCCAGTATGAAGAGGTGTGAGTGATATATATGAGAAGATCTTATAAGTATTATAAATGATGAGATTAGAGAAGTGTTTTCATTAAATGACTCCTCTATCGGTTTGCAAAATATTGAATTTGATGAATTGTTAATGATTTATGAAGCCAAAATACAGTATTTTAGGTGTACTTCTTTGTGAGATTTATTTGGTAAACTTGGTACTCTGTGTATGATTGATGAAATTATATGAAAACTAGTTTTGGTTTGATATTTTGTAGATTTAGGGCATTAGGTTTCTGTAAATTGTTGTCATATAATTTGGGTGAAGATGATGTTAGAAACTTGCCTATTCATGTAATGTTTATGATGATGCAAATTTTTTATAATGATGCAAATTTCTATTCAAGTTTAAATGCTGCCTTATTAAGTTGTGTTGAAGATGGGGTTTATAATTTCTAAATCAAGAGTTTCCTCACTGTCCATATCTATCACTATCTGTAATATATTTTGTTAACGATTTAAGAAAGTAAATCTTGAGGAGGTTTTTTATTTTCACTAGTTTTTCTTTTTCTTTGTATTGTTCCTTCTAACCATGAAGGGGTTGGTAGAATTTTTGAGGCACAGGCTAAACTTTCAATATAAAAAAAAAATTCTGATTATTGTAGGGCTTTCTATTTGTTGAGTTGAACTTCTAAATTTTGGTAGTATAAAGGTGTTGAAAATTGGTGCAAACATAATTGACCTTGTGCGCATTTGATTATTTTTTCTTTGATTGATCCTATATTATTTAAAAGAAATGATATGAGATTGAGAGAATTGGTCGTTCAATGATTCTGTTTGGTGATTTAGATCATCTTGGTAGAGTTAAAGACATTTGAATGTATGCTTGAAATTTTAATAAAATATGCTTGACATGTCAATAAAGTATACTATATCTATTTCAGAGGGTAAACATAATTATTAGGATTTTGATAATAGCAATTTCTATTGTATTCCTATTTGAATGAAATCAATACATGATAAATCTTTCAACGACAACAAAATAGACTATAGTCATTGAGTCTCAACAGATAGTACAGTTTCCCATGATATGGTTTTTGTTACTAAGTTTATACTTGTTTTAAAAGGACTATATGTTTTGCAACTTCAGAGTTCATAATATGAGAATCATGTATACATATTTTTGATTCTAATGAAGAATATACAATAATGATACTAAAATGTGTTAACATTCTGTTAACGCATTTAAGCGTCTTTCTTCTTCTTTTCATCTTGTAACATTTGGATTTTGTTGCATGCATGAATATCTTTCAAAATTGAAAGTTGGATGAATACAAAGTCCTGAAAGTTCATGAACTATTGAAAGAGCTGCAAAGGTTAATCCTTTCCATTCTGTGCTTCCAATGTCAATTATAACTTTTACAAGCTACAAACCCTATGATTTGTGTATTGTTAAATCCCATGATATTCAAAGAGGTATTTGATGGCGGCAACCCCTTTTAATTGGTGTGATAGGAATATTTTTTGGATTAGTATCATCCCAAGCTAGGCCAATGTAGTTAATAAATTCAACCACAACTATCAATGACAGTTGAGGAGGCTTTTCATGATTGTTATATACAATAGGTTTGATTTCTCCTATAGCACCATTAACTAGCCCTATCTAGACACATAAATTTGTACATAGCATAACTTGTTTCCCTATACATAAAAGAATGTGAGATTGAAGTTGTTCTTCATCTGCATTTGAGCTCTCAAAATCATTTTGTTGTTCTGCTATTGAAAGAGCCACAGGTTGATGTAGAGATAATAACATACACTTATTATGAAGAGATACCATTTTATTAGTTACAAAAAGGTGTACTTTAGAATGAAAATCTTCTTGTTCCTCTTTACTGAGAGTAGTACTTATCTATGACATGAGTAGATTCCAATCTATAATTATTGGTTCTACATTTATGTTGCCCAAGTGCCAGTCCCTTCTCTTGTTTTAGGTAATGTTAGAGTCATGTGATTTGGTCAAGTCTAAGTCTAGATTTCCATTAGAGAGATCTTTCTTCTCATCATCCCTTTGAGGCTAACCCTAGTGCGGGAAATGTATTTGCTATGCAAGTTGCATTATGGCTAGGTGATTAGGGTGTTGGTAAACTTGTCTTCGTGTACTCGATGAGAGGAAGATCTGGTATCACATTCAATTCATTTTTCAGTTTCAGTTTCAAATTCAAATGATGGAAAGGATGTTAAGGATTTCATTTTTGGTACCTTGGATTTCCCACTGATTAACCTTGAAGCAAGTTTACAGCCATATGAAAGCAAGGGAGATGCTCTACTTGTACTCAGTCGCATGATCGCAAGAGGTTAAAAAGTATCATGCAATCATGTGACAATGGAAGGGAATGATTATTAAATGCTTTATAAGTGCATTCAAAAGTATCTCGGGAATGATAGGGTGATCGCATGATCGCAAGAGATTAAAAAATGCCATGCAATCATGCAAAATGGAAGCCTAGGCAGGTAAGAAAAGTAAATGATAGGAAAGATTAAATAAAGTGTGCCCTACTAGACCCACATGAGCCAAAGATAGAGTGGTCACATGATCGCAAGGAATAAAATAATGTTATGCGATCATGCGACAATGAAGCCTGCTGGGACCCGTGTACGCCAATAGTGCAGTCCACATGAGCCAATGGTAGAGCGGTCGCATGATCACAAGGAATAAAATAATGATATGTGATCATGCGACAATGAAGCCTACTCGGACCTACGTATGCCAATAGTGCAGTCCACGTGCACCAATGATAGGGCGGTTGCATGGTTGCAAGAGATTAAAAAATGCCATGTGATCATGCGATAATAGAAGCTCGGGTAGGTGAGAGAAGCCAATGAAATGACATGAAAGATTAATAAAGTGTGTTCTGCTGGGACCCACATATGCCAAAAATACAAGTGCGATGATGAGATGGAATGATTATTAAATAAAAGATTACTCATTTTGAAAATATCATGTGCCAATGATAGAGCGGTTGCATGATCGCAAGAGGTAAAAAGGTACCATGCCATCATGCGACAACATAAGCTGGGCAGATGAAAGTTTTAATTGTTATATCAATTCTTTTGGAGCGGTCGCATGATCACAAGAGGTAAAAAAGTACCATGTGATCATGCGACAATGAAAGCTTGGGTGGAATGTCTGTTGCGGATCAAGGTTAATTGTTGCTTTTGTATTAGTTAAGTTTAAATGGTGATTTGACTCCAAGAGCCCAATGAATTTTGGCCCAACAGATGTTGACTAAGGAGAAGATGAAGGTCTCAAAATGAAGTACCACAGTTCTATTGTCTTTTCCTATTCTTGTATCTGTGATTGGCTTTTCAAATTCTTTCATCGAAGATGTTCCTTCTTTGTGCTTTGTCTTTTTATATTCTAGAAGTTGGATCATCTCCAATGGCTACTAGCATTGTAAACTCTATAAATACTGTTAAAGAAATCAATAGAGGGGTCAGAAAAATTGGTATTAGAGCATGAGTAATTCCATTTGCTAAGCTTGGTTTCATGTTTTTTGTGCCATGAATAGTTTATTTGCATTGTGAATAGAAAGAACCATTATATATGAGACTACATTTTCTATATTGAATTCTATTTCATGTCAGAGGTTTTAGTGTGAGTAATTCTAGTTACCTTTATGTATAATTCTTCCTCTATTCACTTATTAGTTCAGTTGCATCATTGAATGGAAAGTACACTTGCATTGTGAGACTGTAATTCCTTCTTGAATTCCATTTCCTATTAGTAATTGCAGCATTGGTAATTCTAGTTGCTTCTCATGTGTAAGTCTACTTCTATTCATCCAATAGGATCTGCATTCATAAATAAGGTAGAATGGAGTTATTTTAGATGATAAAACTCTGTGATAATCTATGATTAGCATTCTACTGAAGGTTATAGGTTATCCACTTCTTATCCTCACTTGAACTACTTGTGCCTACAAGTAGTTTGGTTAATATTTTCATTACTCAGAGTATCTGATGATATATAAAAACAAATTCATTGAATATTAAATGCAATCAGGGAGCTGTACCTATTAATTCAGAGGGTAGTGATAGAAAACTTACACTGACCCATTTGTTGGTGAACATCCTTTTGTTCTCTCACCTTGGGTGTTTAGAGAGTCAGAGATTATAAATCTTAAGGGAGGACAAACTATTAACCAACAGTTTTTGGTGACTCTGCTGGGGAGGACTTTGAAAAGAAGAAGATATTAAAAGTTTTTCTCAGAATCTTAGGCATCCTAGATTCCAAGTTTACCAGGAGTGTGAAGCAGAAGGGAAAAGTTGATCTGGTCTACAAAGAACTCAAAAGGGTCAATTTCCTTATCCTTGAAGACATTTTCAGGAAAGCAAAAGCAAAAGCAAGGAAAACTGAAACTAAGAAGCCTGTAGAATTTCAGTTGCCTGCAGTAGTCCCTTTTAGACCAATAAGAAGTAAGTCTTCTTCTCCTCCTATTGGTAGAATTCCTACCTCTACCACTTGTAATTCATTACTGTTGCATGGTGTTTCACTTCCCCTTTTGGTTTCTATTCAGGTAGTTACATAGAATACATGATTAGCAAATATGGCTGTTCCTTGGGGAAATGCCATTGGGCCTTTGAATCTTGCAAAAAATCATGATTTACCAAAGGCTTCTAGAAAGAACTTCCCAAGATTCAATGGTGATGGTATAGTATCTGTAGAACAACATCTGAGTGCTTTTCATAGATCATGTAGTGTGGTAAACCCTTAGCATGAAGATACTACAGTTAGAATGTTCATTGACACCCTTGTGGATGATGCAGTAGATTGGTTTCAAGATTTACCCACAGGTTGCATTACTGGGTGGAATGATATGAAACAGAAGTTTGAAGGAAGGTATAAGAGTGCAGAAGATGCTCAAGTCCTGTTGTTACAACTGGCTCAAATAAAAAAGGAATCATCTATCTCCATGAGAGATTTTAATGCTAAATTTAATAAACTCATCAAAAGAATACCAGCTGCCAGTGCACCAACAGGAGATAATCAGAAAACATTTTACATTGGTTCTATGCCTCATGAGCTTGGTTACTAGATAAGAAGAGCCAATGTAGTAGATTTACAAGCTACACAAACACTATCTTTAGAAATGGAAGATGATATGATAGCCTCTGGGAAATGGAAGAAGGAATTTCACACTAAATCCACAAGCAGTACAGCTAGTACCTCAACTAGTACAGAGGCTATGTTGCAGAAATTATCCAATGAGTTAATTGCATTGAAAAAATAGGTCACTAAGCCAACTCATTCATTACATTATCCTTACCAAGGATCAAGATATCAAGGTGGAAAGAAAAACTTGCAGATCCCTGCTGCTCAACAGAGATTGGCTATTGAAGCTCCTCCCAAAAGACATAATATGTGTGCCTTTCATCTTAGAGTAGATCATGATGGTGACACTTGTGCTAATATGATCAGATACAGATAGATGGAGGAAGAAAAAGAGCAAAGAATAGAGTATCCAGAAATTGAAGATGACCATGCTCCTTATGGTGACTCTGTAAACTTATTCTATGAGTATGAGTCAGATTCAGAGAATGGAGGTGATTGTTTTGCTACTTTGGAGGGACCTCAACTAACTGTGATGACTAGAAGTCAGAATATCAAAAATCAAGCCTCTAATGCTATTCCTGTTAAGAATCAAGCATCTTCTAACAAGGTAGATAAGGATAATGGTATAGCATCAAGTTCTTCACAAAAGGAGAAAAGAGGTAAGTTATCCAACTCCTTTGATATTGTACAATTTTGTGAAGAAGCTAAAATTCAAATATCCCCTATAGATTTTATAAAGTCAAATCCTGATCAACTTCAAAGGTTGGTAGAACATTGTAAAAATAAAGAAGGTAGTCATATCAATGCCAATGTTAGTGACAAAAGTAAGGTCAGTACTAGTGGGAGAGATTTAGCAGATGAAGATTTTTCAATCCCTAGACTATTCCAAGAAGAAGAATCTATTGTCCTTGTTACCTATTCAAATAAAAAACCAGAACCTTTTTATATATCACTTTTTATCGATGGTAATAGATTAAGTAATTTCATCATAGATTTAGGAGCTTCAGACAACGTAATGCCTACATCAGTTGCTAAAGCTTTAGGGTTGCCTTTAACCAAAGCTTTCAGTAGGTGTTATTATATGGATGCTAAGTAGGTACCTTTGATTGGTCAAATCAAAGATGCTCAGTTGCCCTAGCAGCTCACCCTTCTAAAAGGATGAAACTCACAATCCTTTTAGCTGATATTCCTGCAAGCTATGGGATGCTTCTCAGTAGAAGTTTCTACAAAGACATGGGAGGGAAGATTAAATTGGATTGGTCTTCTACAATCATCCAAGTGGGGGATAAAAATGTGAAGTTGGAACCAGAAGAAAAGGCAAAGTTCACTGTGCTTAGATCAGATGACCCTAGATCATAGATTCTTTACCATGAGATGTAGTTCGGAAATTATATGCTATTCTTTGACAGCTCTGATGTTCATGAAGAATTAGATTAGGTAGGTGTTGAATAGTTATGGACATTAGAATTTGATGGAAGTTGTGCTAAAGCTGGTTCAGGTGCAAGAGTAGTCTTGATAGCCCCTAATGGAGAAATAACTTGTCTAGCCTACAAGTTAGACTTTAAAAATACTAATAATACTGCAGAATATGAAGCCCTTCTTCTTGACATAAAGGCAGCCAAACAAAGAGGAGTAAAATTGCTTAAAGTTCAAGGAGATGCTGAATTGGTGGTGAGGCAGGTAAGAAGCCAGTATACTGTGAAAAATAATAGATTGAAAAATTATAGAAATAAAGTGTGGGATGAGATATAAAGTCTGGGTGCTTTCTCAATAATTTCAGTACCAAGAGATCAAAACTCTAGGGCAGACTCTTTGGCAGTATCCTCATCTTTACTCCTACCACACCCTGACTTTAAAGACCAAGTTTATAGAATGGAAGTCCTGTTGAGACCTAATGTACCTAATAATGAAGAATCTTGGTAGGTATTTGAGGACGATAAAAATATTCAGTAGTTTATAGAAGGAACATGCCCCTTTGCTGATTTGTGTTTTGAAAGTGATCAAAAGAGGGAGCGGTTATCAACTGATGAAGAGGAGTTAAAATTAGGTATTTTTCAATTGAAAGAAAATAGAATTCCTCCTCATATTGTTTCCTTAGAATTTTTTTTTAATAAACATGATGCTTACATAAAGAAGGAAAGAGATAAAAAAGGAAAAACATGTGGGGAATTTGATGGAATCAATATAGGAACTAAGGACAGTCCCAAAATGATAAATATTGGAAAGTGCTGCACACTTGAGGAAAGAGCAAAGATTAGGGAATTGTTGATTGAATTCTAGGATGTCTTTGCTTGGAGTTATGAAGACTTAAGAAACTTCATGAATGGAAGATTCAAACATACCATTCCTCTTAAACCTGGGGTAACACCTATCAAACAAAAATAGAGAAATTACAATCCTTTGGTTGAAGGAGCAATTTTCAAGGAAATTGATAAGATGCTGAAAGCTAGAATTATTTATCCTATTCATCATTCCAGTTGGGTGGCTAATATTGTTCTTGTGAGGAAGAAGAATAGAGAGATAAGAATCTGTGTGGACTTTAGAAATCTGAATCAGGCCTCCCTCAAGGACAATTTTGCTTAACCTAACATGGATCATTTGTTGCAGACTATTACAGGATCAGAAATGATGTCTATGTTACATGGATTTTCAGGATATGATCAAATACAGGTGGATGAAGTAGATCAATATAAAACAACTTTCACTACACCATGGGGCACATTTGCATATAATAGGATGCCTTTTGGGTTAATCAATGCAGGTGCAACCTTTCAAAGGGCTATGGACTTATCTTTTGGAGATCTAAAAAATAAAATCATTGTGATATATCTTGATGATTTGACTGTCTTTTCTAAGAAGAGGAAAGACCATCTAGGAGATTTAGCAAAGGTCTTGCAGAGATGTAGGGATCATGGCATCTCATTAAACCCTAAAAAGTCAATATTTTGTGTCACTGAAGGTAAGCTTCTAGGTCACATTGTTTCTCAAGAAGGAGTAAAAATTGATCCTAATAGAGTTAGAGCTATTTAGCAATTAAGTCTACCATTGAGTAAGACAGGGGTTAAATCTTTCTTTGGGCAAGTGAATTTCTTGAGAAGATTTGTACCTGATTTTTCTGAGATTGTGAAAAATATAGTTGACATGATGAAAGGTAATAAAAATTTTAAGTGGACTGATGTTGGAAAGAAATCCTTTGAAAACATAAAAGGCGCCATTGCAAATGCTCATGTCCTGGTTCATCTAGATTATACCAAGGAATTCATTATATATTGTTATGTATCAGAGCACACTATGTCAACAATATTAATGTAAGAAAATAAAGAAGGTATACAAGCTCCAATTTCCTTCATGAGTATGCCCTTGAAGAATCAGGAGCTGAAGTATTCACGGATTGAAAAAAATGCCTATGCAGTAGTGAGAGGATTGAAAATTTTTAGGTTTTATATCTTGCATTCACATTCGATTATTCATGTGCCTGATGTTGCAGTGAAAAGTGTTCTAACACAGCAAGATGTTGGTTGTAATAATAGGGAAGCTTGGATTGCTAAGGTTCAGGAGTATGATATTGATATTAAACCAACAAAGCTTGTGAGAGGAAATG
Source organism: Chamaecyparis obtusa (assembly GCA_027943335.1). Taxonomy (NCBI): domain Eukaryota; kingdom Viridiplantae; phylum Streptophyta; class Pinopsida; order Cupressales; family Cupressaceae; genus Chamaecyparis; species Chamaecyparis obtusa. Next base: position 56,137 of record BSBK01010187.1, on the reverse strand, counting down.
CACTCTGCAAAGCCATAGCAGAAGATCAACAAGTTGAGGAAAATGTTCACATAGTGCTTATGGTAAGTCTGCAAGACTGCTGGTTCTCTAATATTGCATATTTTATGACATATGGTGAATGCCCAGATGGATTGACTGCTAAACAGAAGAGGGATTTGAAAAACAAAGCCCTGAGGTATGTGATCCATGATAATATTTTATATAAGAAAGCAATTGATGGTACTTTTCTGAGATGTGTTGATAAGGAACAGCAAGGAAAGTTATTGAAGTCCTTTCATGATGAAGCATGTGGAGGACATTTCTCTTCCACTGTGACTGCCTTCAAAATTCTGAGACAGTGTTATTATTGGCCTGGCATGTTCAAGGATGCATACAAGTGGGTTGCTAATTGTGAAAAATGCAAGTTGTTTATAGGTAAACCTTAGTTGGCTGCATTACCCTTAAGGCTGGTAGTGATAGAAGCTCCTTTTAAGCAGTGGGGTTTGGACTTCATAGGACCTATCAATCCTCCTTCAAGCTAGGGATATTCATATATCTTGACTGCCATTGATTACTTTAGCAAATGGGTTGAAGCTAAACCAATGAAGAAAACTACATCTAAGGTGGTATGTGAATTTGTCAAGGAACAAATATTGGTCAAGTTTGGAGTTCCCACAAAGTTGTTAATGGATAATGCCTCTTATTTTTCATCCTTAGAAATCATTGCCTTCTGTTACGACAATGAGATTCTGGTAGGGCACTCTTTAGATTACTTTCCCCAAGGTAATGGATAGGCCGAATCTAGTAACAAAAACTTGATTAATATTTTGAAGAAGCTGGTTTTAGATAATCAAAAAAATTGGCATAAAAAGATATATGATGCTCTGTGGGTAGATAGAACCACTCCAAAAAGGGCTATTGGTATTTCACCTTTTGAATTGGTGTATGGGGTGGAAGCTAGTTTACCATTACCTTTGGAACTAGCTACTTGTAAGTTGAAAACTGCAATTGAAGATGATGTCTTCAGAGATGGTTTGGAAATGGGAATTCTATATCTAACAAAGTTGCAGGAAGAAAGGGAAGATATGGTCAATAGGATCACAAAATATCAGAATTGAATCAAGAAGTTGTTTGATAAAAATGTAAGGCCTAGGAAATTTATGGAAGGTGATCTAGTGTTATTGTGGGATAAGAGACATGAGCCCAGGGGAATGCACTCAAAATTCCATTCCTTGTGGAAAGGTCCATTTCAGATTGTGCAAGTAAATCAAAATAACTCTTTTAGATTGGCATATCCTTCAAGAGAGTCTCTGCCATGTTCTTATAATGGGCAGGACTTGAAGTTGTATCAAACACATAATTAAAAAGCAGGTAATCCCTACAAAGTAGTTAGTTAGGTAGGTTTTCCTTTCCTATCATAGTTTAGTTGTTGCTTTATTGTTTTGTTGCTGCTTTCCTTAGGTTAGTTCTCCTATTATCAAATTTTTGGCTGTTATGCGGAACCAGAAATTTCCAAAGCTCTTTCAAGCATTGTAATGCTTAAATCTCCAGATGGAGCCAGTTGTTACCCAAGTGCCAGTCCCTTCTCTTGTTTTAGGTAATGTTAGAGTCATGTGATTTGGTCAATTCTGAGTCTAGATTTCCATTAGAGAGATCTTTCTTCTCATAATCCCTTTGAGGCTAACCCTAGTGTGGGAAATATATTTACTATGCAAGTTGCATTGTGGCTAGGTGATTAGGGTTTTGGTAAACTCGTCTTCACGTACCCGATGAGAGGAAGATCTGGTATCATATTCAATTCATTTTTTAGTTTCAATTTCAAATTCAAATGATGGCAAGCATGTTAAGGATTTCATTTGTGGTACCTTGGATTTCCCATTGATTAACCTTGAAGCAAGTTTACAGCCATATGAAAGCAAGGGAGATGCTCTATTTTTACTCAGTCGCATGATCACAAGAGGTTAAAAAGTATCATGCGATCATGTGACAATGGAAGGGAATGATTATTAAATGCTTTATAAGTGCATTCAAAAGTATCTCGGGAATGATAGGGAGGTCGCATGATTGCAAGAGATTAAAAAATGCCATGCGATCATGTGAAATGGAAGCCCGGGCAGGTAAGAAAAGTAAATGATAGGAAAGATTAAATAAAGTGTGCCCTACTGGACCCATGTGAGCCAATGCTAGAGTGGTTGCATGATCACAAGGAATAAAATAATGTTATGCAATCATGAGACAATGAAGCCTGATGGAACCCACGTACACCAATAGTGCAGTCCACGTGAGCCAATGGTAGAGCAATCGCATGATCACAAGGAATAAAATAATGTTATGTAATCATGTGACAATGAAGCCTACTAGGACCTGTGTATGCCAATAGTGTAGTCCATGTGCACCAATGATAGGGCGGTCGCATGATTGCAAGAGATTAAAAAATGCCATGCGATCATGCGACAATAGAAGCTCAGGCAGGTGAGAGAAGCAAATGAAACAATAGGAAAGATTAATAAAGTGTGTTCTGCTAGGACCCACGTATGCCAATAACACAAGTGCAATGATGAGATGGAATGATTATTAAATAAAAGATTACTCATTTTGAAAATATCATGTGCCAATGATAGAGCGGTTGCATGATTGCAAGAGGTAAAAAGGTACCATGCGATCATGCAACAACATAAGCTGGGTAGATGAAAGTTTTAATTGTTATATCAGTTCTTTTGGAGTGGTTGCATGATCGCAAGAGGTAAAAAAGTACCATGCGATAATGGAAGCTCAGGTGGAATGTCTGTTGCGGATCAAGGTTAACTATTGCTTTTGTAGTAGTTAAGTTTAAATGGTGATTTGACTCCGAGAGCCCAATGGATTTTGACCCGATAGATGTTGACTAAGGAGAAGATGAAGGTCTCAAAATGAAGTACCACAATTCTATTGTCTTTTCCTATTCTTGTATTTGTGATTGGCTTTTCAAATTCTTTCATCGAAGATGTTCCTTCTTTGTGATTTGTCTTTTTATATTCTGGAAGTTGGAGCATCTCCAACGGCTACCAGCATTGTAAACTCTATAAATACTATTAAAGAAATCAATAGAGGGGTTGGAAAACTTGGTATTGGAGCATGAGTAATTCCATTTTCTAAGCTTGGTTTCATGTTTAGTGTGCCATGAATAGTTTATTTGCATTGTGAATAGAAAGAACAATTATATATGAGACTACATTTTCTATATTGAATTCTATTTCATGTTAGAGATTGTAGTGTGAGTAATTCCAATTACCTTTATGTATAATGCTTCCTCTATTCACTTATTAGTTCAGTTGCATCATTGAATGGAAAGTACACTTGCATTGTGAGACTATAATTCCTTCTTGAATTCCATTTCCTATTAGTAATTGCAGCATTGGTAATTCCAGTTACTTCTCATGTGTAAGTCTACTTCTATTCATCCAATAGGATCTGCATTCATAAATAAGGTAGAATAGAGTTAGTTTAGGTGATAAAACTCTGTGATAATCTGTGATCAACATTCTACTGAAGGTTATAGGTTATCCACTTCTTATCCTTGCTTGAACTACTTGTGCCTACAAGTAGTTTGGTTAATATTTTCATTACTCAGAGTATCTGATGATATATAAAAATAAATTCATTGAATATCAAACACAATCAGGGGGCTGTACCTGTTAATTCAGAGGGCAGTGATAGCAAACTTACACTGACCCATTTGTTGGTGAACATCCTTTTGTTCTCTCATCTTGGGTGTTTAGAGAGTCAGAGATTATAAATCTTAAGGGAGGACAAACTGTTAACCAACAATTTATTAGATTTGTAAAGAAGAGAATGGAATTGTACCTAAACATCTATGTTACCAATTTGATGAAAGTTAACCTCTAAAGTGATTACTTTTCTGAATGATTGCCATAATTGTCCACCATATAAATTTGAAGCATACATTGGAATATCTTTAACTGGAGGAAGCTAACCCAAATCACCAAAGAGAGTCATTGAACAACCTCCAAAAGGTATATGGTTGCTATTTGTAAATGCTTCTCTCAATCTCATATCAATTCTTTCAAATAATTTAGGACCAATAAAACTCATTTCATCTATAATAATATATTGAACATAATACAGATTTTCTTGTAACTTTTCCAGTTGTTGACCTTGTAATTGTCCCATCTATTTGATAGGAATGCATAGAGCTAAATGAATTGTAGATATTTTGATGTTAAATGCTGCAACCCCTATTGGTGCAAGAAGTAGAACAGGTGATTGTCCATTGGGTGCTGATTGAGTGAGACTAGCTTTGATTTGAGCAATCAGATGATATTTTCCAGTGCCTTGTACAATTAGCTGTAATGGTTGTTGTACAAAACTTGTATGGCTATGTGATATAATCATATCATATGCTTTTTGTTGTTGGACAAACAATTTATAATAATATTGTTGATGCATAACTAGATTCTGTTGAAAGATTTCTTGATTTGATTGAATGAAATTTTTAGCTGTAGCTTTTTGTAAAGGAGTAATATTATTTTGCAACCAATTATTTCCTAAATCAAAATCTCAATATCCAAGCATATCTAAATCATTTAAATGTATAGGCATGCCTGGATATAAATGAGATAAAACTTGTCATTCATCTGGTATACTATCTTGCATTGTATCTGGACTTGTTGTAGGTCTTGCAAGATCATCTGCTTCTTTTGCATCTGAATGTGTTGTATGTACATGTCATGCTTCATATGATCTTGAAAAAGATTCCCATTGTTATATTATTCCTTCATTTGATGATGCAAATTCTAATTCAATATTGTGGAAAGGTTTGTATAATAAAAGTTCACTCTGACAAAAATTTGGATAATAAATGTCCCTCTCAAGAAGGAATACTGATAAATCTAGGGGAGACTCTAACTATACAAGCTGATCTTCTTTCTTTCCATTTGTCTTGCATTTGGTTAGCTCTAAATGTCCATCTTTGGGTTATGTCAATAAGACAAAAAATTTCTAAATTTGGTGGACATGCCATATAATTATCAATTTGGCTATGGCATAAGCTTGGTGGCATGTCTAATATAGGTAGATGTTGAAGATTTTCTTGGTTCACATTCAAAGATACAAATTGTCTGCTAGGGTATGTACAAGATCATGAGGGGCAAAAAAGTGGCGATGTAAAAAAATCCACTTTTCAATCATCCAAAAGTGCATGAAAATGTATGTTGACTTTTTAGTAGGCCTGGGTGTCAATACACCTGGGAAAACTTGACACCAAAGCACAAGCCCAATCGGGTACTCGATATTTTTGGGTACATGAAAAAACAACAGGAGTAAATGAAAAAATTGAACTTTTATATATAAAAAGAGGTATATATATAATGTTCAACTATGAAATATGAACTTTGAAATATATAATGTTTAACTATAAAATTGAACTTTGAAATTTGTGTGATCTCACTATTTTTTTTTATTATATATATATATATATAATGTTTAAATATGTATTATATATATAATTATATATTAATTTATATATTTTATATTATAATATCTTAGGGGTTTTAAATTATGTCATATATATTTTATAAATTAATATGTATTGTATATAATTATATTTAACATTTATATTATATAAATATATGTACAAATTATATATATATATATATATATAAACTTTCTAGATCATAATATTTAAATTTTATGTTGAAAGGGGTTACCGAGACTTCCTAGGGGTCCTAACACGTGATAAGGCATACTAGGACCCCTAGGAAGTCCCCATGACCCCTTTTGACACATTTGAATGCTCAAGTGTGTCTGAAGGGGTTGTACAAACCCTTAGGACACACTTGAAGATTCCAATGTGTGGAAAGGGGTGATGGGGACTTCCTAGAGGTCCGAAGGTGTGATAAGTCATACTAGGACCTCCAAGAAGTCCCCATGACCCCTTTTGACACATTTGGATGTTTAAGTAGGTTCGAAGGGGTCATAGGACCCCTTAGTAAACACTTGAGCATTCCAATGTGTCAATAGGGGTCATGGGGACCTCGTAGGGTTCCTAACATGTGATAAGGCATACTAGGACCCCTATAAAGTCCCCATGACTACTTTTGAAACATTTGAATGCTCAAGTGTGTTCAAAGGTGTCGTAGGACCCCTTAGGACACACTTGAGCATTCCAATGTGTCAATAGGGGTCATGAGGACTTCCTAGGGGTCCTAATGCATGATAAGGTGAAGGAGGACCCCTAGGAAGTCCCCATGACCCCTTTTGACACATTTGAATTCTCAAGTGTGTCTGAAGGGGTCCTACGACCCCTTTGGACACACTTGAAGGTTTAAATGTGTCAAAAGGGGTCATGATGACTTCTTAGGGGTCCTAATGTGTGATAAGGCATACTGGGACCCCTAGGAAGTCCCTATGACCCCTTTTGATACATTTGAATGCTCAAGTATGTCTGAAGGGGTTGTAGGACCCCTTGTGACACACTTGATCATTCTAATGTGTCAATAGAGGTCTTGGGGACTTACTATGGGTCCTAACACATGATATGGCATACTAGGACCCCTAGGAAGTCCCCATGACCCCTTTTGACACATTTGAATGCTCAACTATGTCTTAAGGGGTCCTACGACCCCTTCGGACACACTTGAGGGTTAAAAAGTGTCAAAAGGGGTCATGGGGACTTCCTAGGCATCCTAATACGTGATAAGGCATACTATGACCCATAGGAAGTCCCCATGACCCCTTTCGACACATTGGAATCCTCAAATGTGTCCTAAGGGGTCCTAGGACCCCTTAGGACACATTTGAGGGTTCCAATGTGTCGAAAGGGGTCATGGGGACTTCCTACAGGTCTTAACATCTGATAAGGCATACTGGGACCCCTAGGAAGTACGCATGACCCTTTTTGACATATTTGAATGCTTAAGTGTGTCTAAAGGGTCCCTATGACCCCTGAGGACACACTTGAGGGTTCCAATGTGTCAAAAGGGGTCATGGGGACTTCCTAGGGGTCCTAGTACACGTGATAAAGTGTACTAGGACCAATAAGAAATCCCCATGACCCCTTTTGACACATTTGAACCCTCAAGTGCATCTAAAGGGGTCCTACAACCCCTTAGGATACATTTGAGGGTTCTAATGTGTCAAAAGGGCTCATGGGGACTTCCTAGGGGTCTTAACATGTGATAAGGTGTACTAGGACCCCTAGGAAATCCCCATGACCCCTTTTGAAACATTTGAATGCTCAAGTGTGTCTAAAGGGGTCATAGGACCCCTTAGTACACACTTGAGCATTCCAATGTGTCAAAAGGTGTCATGGGGACTTTCTAGGGCTCCTAACACATGATGAGGAACACTAGGACTCCTAGGAAGTCCCCATGACCCCTTTTTACACATTTGAATGCACAAGTGTGTCTGAAGGGGTTGTAGGACCCCGTAAGACACATTTGAGCATTCCAATATGTCAATAGGGGTCATGGGGACTTCCTAGGGATCCTAATGTGTGATAAGGCATACTAGGACCCCTAAGAAGTCCCCATGACCCCTTTTGAAACATTTGAATTCTCAAGTGCATCTAAAGGGGTCGTAGGACCCCTTAGGACACACTTGAGCATTCTAATGTGTCAATATGGGTCATGGGAACTTCCTATGGGTCCTAACATGTGATAAAGTGTACTAGGACCTCTAGGAAGTCTCCACAACCCCTTTTAAAACATTTTAATGTTGAAGTGTGTCTGAAGGGGTCGTAGGACCCCTTAAGACACACTTGAGCATTCCAATGTGTCAATAGGGGTCATGGGGACTTCCAAGGGGTCCTCATGCATGATAATGTGTACTAGGATCCCTAGGAATTCCCCATGACCCCTTTTGACACATTTAAATTCTCAAGTGTGTCCGAAGAGGTCATAGGACCCCTTATGACACACTTGAAAATTCTAATGTGTCAATATGGGTCATGGGGACTTCCTACAGGTCCTAACATGTGATAAGGCATACTGGGACCCCTAGGAAGTCCCCATGACCCTTTTTGACACATTTGAATCCTCAAGTGTGTTCAAAGAGATCGTAGATCCCCTTAAGACATACTTGAGGGTTCCAATATGTCAAAAGGGGTTATGGGGATTTCCTAGGGTTCTTAATGTGTGATAAGGTGTACTAGGACCCCTGGGAAGTCACCATGACCCCTTTTGACACATTTGAACCCTCAAGTGTGTTTGAAGGGGTTGTAGGACCCCTTCAGACACATTTGAGGTTTCAAATGTGTCAAAATGGGTCACAGGGATTTCCTAGGGGTCTTAACATCTGATAAGGCATACTAGGACCCCTAGGAAGTCCCCATGACCCCTTTTGAGACATTTGAAATCTCAAGTGTGTTTGAAAGAGTCGTAGGACCCCTTAGGACACACTTGAGGGTTCTAATGTCTTGAAAGGGGTCGTGGGGACTTCTTAGAGGTCCTAACATGTGATAAGGTTTACTAGGACCTCTAGGAAGTCCCTATGACTCCTTTTGACACATTTGAATTCTCAAGTGTGTCCAAAGGGGTCATACAACCCATTTGAACACACTTGAGGGTTCCAATGTGTCAAAAGAGGTCACGGGGACTTCCTAGGGGTCCTAATGCGTGATAAGGCATACTAGGACCCATAGGAAGTCCCCATGACCCCTTTTGACACATTTGAATGCTCAAGTGTGTCCGAAGGGGTCCTACGACCCCTTCGGACACACTTGAGCATTCAAATGTGTCAAAAGGGGTCATGGGGACTTCTTAGGGGTCCTAGTACATGTGATAAGGCGTACTAGGACCCATAGGAAGTCCCCATGACACCTTTTGATACATTTGAATGCCCTAAGTATTTCATTTTCTTCCTTAACCCTGTGAAGTTATCATAAAAGACATGTATAGAAATCTTCACATTATTTAGTAGGTACAAATTGGTAACAATTGGAGCAGTAGGAATAAAAAAATGCACACTGTTCTTCACCAAACTGCATAGATGGGCAACTTGAAATACATTTAGAAGTAGAGATACTCCCTTTGCTTTGGGCCATTGTAAATTATCAAAAGTTTTCTGCTCTTACCTCCAACAAAATAGCTTATTTCAATGGCCGCCCATGAATTTTTTAAATGGCTGATTGATTTCCTTTGCTTCTTTCAATGGCCATCCTTGACTTTTCTACAATCTTCCAACCTTTCGTACATAGTTGTAAAATACGTATTAATATATTATACATATAAAATAATATATAATATATAATATATGATATATAATGTAGCATTGAATATTAATATATATTAAATAATATTTAATGTAAAATGTATATTATATAATATTTAATATATAATTGATATTATATAATATTTAATATATATAATATATAATCTAATATATTTTTTTTGATATATAATATATGATATGAAGGATGGAGAAATGGGAGGAAGAAAGGGGTTGGAGAAATTAAGAGAGAGAAAGAGGAGGGAAAAGTTAAAAAACAAAATTCTGTAGGCATTTTTGGGTACCCAAAAATATCGGGTACATGAAAATATCAGGTGTATGCACCCTAAAATGGTCACCTAGACTTTTCCCCCCACCCCCCCCCCCATTCAACAATTTATCAATTTCTTGAATTAGCATTTTTAGCTTAATATCAATTTCCTTGATCAAATCCTATTTTATCATTTATTCGATTTTATTCTATAGGATAACTATTTTATCCTAAGTCCTTATTTAATTAAAAAGAATATTTCCTCCCCTTTTATTAAATAAAAAGCCCCCACTTTTCCTCTTATCCTAAAGTTGCACAAATAAAACATCATTCTTATTTTATAAAAAGAGAAAAAACACTTTTTGTCTTATATGGGATACAAAAGTCAACTCTTATTTTATCATTGGAGGATATTTGTGCACATGGATTTCTCCTCTTTAAGGCTCCACCATTGATCAAATCTTTTGCCTCTTAATCTCCATCGTTCGTTGTTTCTCATTTCCTATAAAAGGAGAGCTCTCTTCTCATTTTGGAGGCATCTTTGAATACTAATGTTATGCTATAGGTTTTCTAGGTCACTTTGGAGTTTTTGAAGATTTGGAGCATCCTTAGCTTTTATATTTACATGCTATCTTAATTTAATTTCTTGCATCTTAGTTTCATTATCATGGCATTCATAGCTTAGTTTCCTTTATGCTTTAGATTAATTCATCTAGCTTAACTAGGAAGGCTTTGTAATACTTGTTCTTTCATTTCCATAGCTTAAGCTTGCATACTTGCATATTCATCTTAATCTAGTTGCATTGTATTCTCATTTTGATTCTTGAGGATATTGGCATTCTTTCCCTTGTCTCTTTGAATCTCCCATTGTGTGGTTTACTAGCAAGGTTGCATGCTTCAATAGCTCTAGCTGAGAGCACCATCAACAATCTTGTGACTCCATGCCTAGGGAGCTCTAGGTCGCTTTCTCAAGATTTCCCATTCATGGATTTCCTTGGAAGTAATGACTTAGAGAAGTGCACTATTTAGTGTGTACATTTTTGGCGCCCACCGTGGGGTAGAGCATTATTGTTTTGTCCCTCATTTCATGCATTTCTGTCAAATTTTTGTCATAATTTAGATCTAGTTTTGGCTCTCTAATTTTTCTATCTCAGATTATCATATGACATTTTGCCAGTATCGTGCGATAGTTTATTATATACCGGTGTGATACTTTACTAGTTAAAGTGTCACACTCTTTACATCATTTTGTCGCTTTATGTACTACTTTCTATCACTTGCAGGTACAGCAAACTATCGCACATAAGGATATTATCACATTCGTATGCTGGAAAATATCACACAATACTTTTGGTGACTGTACTGTCGCTTGTACCTAGCAGTGAGTTGTTACTTAGTTCTTCCTTGTCGAGTTTTGATCTAATTAGCTTGCTAGTTTAGTTTGCTATGGTTAGGCATATTTAATTTCTAGATTTCATTTAGATTTTTGTTTTGCTAACCATTATGGGGCTAACAAGTTGTGGTTGTAGGTGCCTTTTGCTTGAAATATTTTTGCCAAAAGAACGCATGTGAAAGCTCCAAATGCACAAGGGCTACTAACGGTTTTTTTTAGGGCTTCCCAAAAGCATAAAAACACAATGAAAAAAGTGTTTATTATTTATTTCATTTCAAGTGTGGCATTTACTAGTTGTTTCATTTCATAGGAACATAATATCTTGTTGTAGGAATCTTTGGGTGGTAGGAGAAGTATGCTCTTCACCCTTGTGGTGAACTAGAAAATCTTGACCCGTCTTTAGATTTTGAAAGCAAGATGGTAATTGAACCTTTGCTTGTTGTGTTTGGGAGATATTTTTGAGCTAGGAGATTGTGCTCTTCACCCTTGAGGTGAAATAGAAATCCTGACACTCAAAGGTTGATCCACTCTTTGTTTAGCTTTTAGAATCCTTTAGTGGGCCTACTCTTGAGCAATAAAGAGGAACGACCCAAGTGGGGACAAGCTTTTCACCAGCTATTCCGACCCACTATAAACTCAAGGCTATCAAGGACATAAAACCTTGGTAGATGTAGCACTTGTCTTCACTTGATGTGAGTAGCTTGTGGGATTGCGACCATGAGGAAAATGTCAAGAAAGAATGCTTAAGGTACTCTTGAGGCCGCAAGGTCCGTTACTTGCCGCAAGGTAAGGAGTCCCTTTGGGGAGCAAGAGGGGTGCTACGAATGGAAGCCCTTACTAAGAACCATAGATAGAAGTGACCCTATTTTTCTACTTAGCTTCTTGGTGCAAGGATTGATCCAAGTGGAATAACCTAGATCACCCCAAGATTACTCACCATCTATGTTCCTTTGGTTGTGTCATTGGAACTTCCATGACAAAGCCAATATCTATTGTGGGCAACCACTTTGTGTGAGGCAATGGGACATCAAGTGTGGGCCAAGTTGTTAAGTATTGAGCCATTGTCTTTTTAGGATAGAAAGTTCTTGAAGTGTTCTCACTATGATATACCTATGTAAATGTTCTTGCATAGTCAACATCACAATAGTATTCATAGGATTTTTTTCAAATTTGATATCACAATTGCTTGTCTTGGCAAGGTTGCTTTTGCTCTTGTTTCAAGTGTTTGAAGACATGTTTGTGTTATGTATGTGGAGCCTAATCAAAATTTTCCATGAGGTCAAGGGGAAACGCCCCTATTACTAAGAATGACTTAATAATATTGTATAGTGTCAGCCATCTATTTTCTATTAGTCAGAGTATTTTTGCCCTAATTTTGTTATGTAAAAAATACTTGTAAAAAGGGCTTAGGGTTTGAGATTGAATGTATGAGAGATTATTGTAGCTTCCTACGGTGGTATTGAGTTGTAGGTTTTAGATTGTAATCATTGGATAATAATAAAGATATTGGACTCATTGTTGGTGGATGTAGCCTAGGGATTGGATGAACCACGTTAAATTCTGTGTTATTTTGTTCTCTCTTGTTTGTTAATATTTGCATTTTATACTTATTATCCTAACAGTTTGATCCCTTATAGTTTTCAAACCTGTCCATTTACTGTTGTCACTGTGATTGAAATAAAAAAAACCAACCTTCAAATTGAAATTTTGACCAAACTGTCCTTAAAATTGATATTTTTAGCACTCATTGGTCAAGAGTCATACGAACCTAAAATAGTATCATGTACTATGTTGAGAAATATCATGTGATAATTCATCATTGGAAGACTAGATCGCACTAGCTGCCTAGAAAGTATCACATTGGAAGCCTAGAATCTATCATCTGGTATCTATGAGAAATATCACCTAGTTAGAAACTATCACACTAGTTGCCTAGAAACTGTCACACAGAGTCCTTTTGCTATCTGTCTGGTTTATGCAATTTTTAGTCTTTCCTTGGTTGACCAAATTTTAGTAGGTTTCATACTCTGTAGCTAAAAGCCTATTTGTACCTTAGGTTTTTGGCTTTAGCCATATTGAGTTAGTAATTTTTGACTTCACCAAAGATTTTTCTTGTCATTGGTAAGTTAGGAATCATCCTTTTTGACAAGATTCACCTTTAGATTCTTTGATTACACACTTGGAGAGTTTGAGTACTCTTTTGTCCAAATCCATTTTCATACAATTTCAATATATTTTGGTTAGATCATCCTCTTGATCCATATGTGCTAGGATACTGGAATCCTTTTATTATGCACCACTGTGGTGGTGTTGATTTATACCTTTTTGTCAGCTTTCTATTTCACCATTCCTCTTTTGGACGATTGAATATTTTCACTATCCTAGTTTGACAATTAATGAATCATAAGGTTATCTTCTCACTAAGGATCTTTTATTTCATACCGGTTACAACAAGATACCAAGTGGACCAAGGAAAATGACCTCAAGTAGTTTTTGAACAATTACCTTTAGTCCAAACTTGCCAAAAGTGAAAGGGGAAGGAACCTGTCTTTGATCAATCTCCTAGGAGTGCTTCAGAAGTTTGGTTTGAGCCTAGGAGAAGCCTTAGTAAGTTGAGTACCTCTCTAGCACATTCTCAGTCGAATATGGACATGAGTTGCACCTTGACTAAAAAGGATAGAGAAGCAATGGATCAAACTCTTGATGACATTTTACAAAGACATAGAGATAACATACTATTTGGGGAGTCCTCTCATGACAATCAACCAAAGTCACCCCCTATCAACGCTAGATATTTGGATGCCTATCAAAGAGCTGAAAGACATACAAGATGAGCTCACCAAGATGAACGGTCCCAACATGAAGACCAAAAAAAAAACTCTAGTGATGCTCATGTGAATGCTGCATTCACTAACGACTTGTTCAAACATTCAAGATCCAACTCTCCACTCAAAAAAACTTCAAGATATGCAAATGAAAGGCTTAAAAGAATTGAGCGTGAAGAGAAAACATTTTTGGATGAACAAGTCGCTAAAGCAGAAAGGTTTAGACAACTAGAGGAAGAGCAATAGGCCTTGTTAGAATTAAGAAGAAAGGAAGTCCAAGAGGAACAAGATAGGCTCCTAGCACAACAACTTAATGACCAATTCAACAATGGGGGTATCAATAGTAGAAATAACTCTCCAGCCTCTACTCCCTCAAGAACCCCAAGAAGTAGGAGGTGGTCAAGGACCCCTTCAAGATCCCCTAGTCCTAGAGGAAGAAGAATTTCACAACATAGGAGAAGAACACGTCCTAGGAACTCTAAACAACCCTCCCAACGAGCTCATCATGGCTCTCAACCTGGAGGAAGTAGTGCAAGTTTTGATGATCAAGATTTTATGAGAATGAAACAAGAACCACTATTCCAACAATATGTGGAGAAGTACCTTGATCAAAATAAGGATAAGATCCTAGAGAGCTTGATTAACAAAGGTGCGAGGGTCCCTTATAATTTTGATGTGGATAGGAGAATCAAAAAATAGAGCCCCTCACAAGAAGAAGAAATTAAGCAAATCAAGAAAATGATGGAAAAAATGATGGCTCCTAAGAGTTCCTTCAACCTTGACTCTATTTGTCCTAATCCTTTTGATCAGAGTGTGAGCATGAAGGATTTTCCTAGAAAAATTGAATTTCCCCAATATGACAAATATGATGGCAATGGTGACCCAAATGATCATGTGCATCAGTTCTACACCATGAGTTTTGAATTCCACCATGAGGACTCCTATCTTATGAGATTATTTCCAAGGAGTCTAAAAGGTCAAGCTATGGAGTGGTTTACCAACATAACCCCTCTCATCAAAACTTTCAAAGAACTTGTCCACAAATTTGTGCAGCATTTTGCATACAACTTATCAAGATCAGTCACCATGCTAGATTTGTGCAATTTGAAATAGAATCAAGGAGAATCCTTTGTTACATTCTTACAAAGGTGGAGATGATTGTGCTCTCGTTATTCTAGGACAATTCCCAAACATGAAAGGATTGATATCATTGTCAGCAATTTAGTGCCTGAGATGCAGTATGAGGTTTAGAGGATGGTCTTTGATTCATTCGACACCATGGTCAAAACTGCATGCAGAATAGAGGATGTCTTAAAAGAAAAAGGTATTTTGACTAAACAAAATAATAACAACAATAGTCAAAATAATAACAACTCTCATAAGGAAAAAAGAAAGAACTCACACTGGAATAAAAATAAACAAGTAGTCAATGACAAAGTTGTTGACTCTTCTCAACCAAAGGACCAAGGTGTCCTTCATCTATCCAGTGTGGTTCAAGCTATGAAGCTTAATACATCCTCTAACCAACAAGAGCATAAACAAAGATATCAGGACAAACCCAAAAAGGAAAAGTGACAGTTCTCTAAGCTTGGGGACTCTTATGAGGATGTTTTCAAAATGCTTATTTCTAACAATCTTGCACAACCTCAAGATCCAGCAAATTTTCACATACCTAAAATCAAACCACATTGGTGGAATGAGAAAGCTTTCTGCAAATACCACAATGACATTGGACATGACATTGAACATTGCTGGAAACTTAAACACCTCATCCAAGATCTAATTGAGAGCAGAAAACTTCAAATTGATGGGTTGAATACTAATGCATATCACAAAGCATTTAAGGAGCCTTTGCCTAAATATGATAAGGGAGAAACCTCTAAACCCAAAGATAGCAAGGTTGCAATCAATTATACATACACATCTGCAGAAAATATTATCAATATGCTTGAAGTTGTGGATGAAAGTTTCAATATTATGGGAAGTAGAGATCCTTATGGTCATGATGTTGATTCTCCTCATATATTTGATGAAGAACCTATGATAGTGCTTAGAGGTCCTCACTCTCGAAGGTCATCCCAAGCTCTTAATGCTATCACTAGAAGCCAATGTCAAGGTCCTATGGTTATTAGAGGTCCTAGTTCCAACCAATCCAACAAATCCAAGCAAGTGACATCCAAGAATGTCACCACCAAGTTAGTAGTCAATCCTGGAATGAGCTAGAATCTTGTTGACCAGTTACAAAGAACGCTAGCTCAAATCTCAATTTTGAACTCCTAGAATTTTCTCCAAGACATAAACATATCCTTGAGGATGCTTTGCGTGCAGCAAATGTTCCTACCAACATAGATGTTGACCAATTCTAGAACATGGTGAATCACCTTGCTAGTCCTCATTACCTCACATTCTCAGAAGAAGATGAAAAATCCTTGAGCCATCCGCATAATCTTTCCCTTCACATCAAAGTCATGATCCATAAGACCCATGTCAGGTGTGTGTTGATAGATGGGAGTGCTGGGCTCAATATCTATTCTTTAAGTCTTTTGAAGACTTTGGGTTACTCTAAGAAAGTGATTGATACTAGAAAAAAGATTACAATAAAAGCTTATGATGAGGTAGAGAGAAGCTCTAAGGGGTTAACCATCCTTCCTGTCAAAATTGGTCCTATTGAAAAGGACATTTTGTTCCAAATTGTTGATGTTGGTCCTTTAGCAATATAATATCCTTCTTGGTAGGTCGTGGATCCATGACATGCAAGTAGTACCATCCACCTACCACCAATGTGTTAAGTTCCCCTACAATAGAGTAGAATTCTGCATACTAGGTGATAGTACCTTATCTATTAATGCCATTTCAATAGGGACTCATGTCCCCCTCAATAGAGAAGTAGAGGATTTTAATGCAGCCCTATCAGAATGCAAGGGTAAATTCAATTCCATAGATCTTGGTATGGGGGGGGTATCAAATTGACTCCCTTACAAAATTGCCAATCTCACCTAGGTCCTATGGAAAACCTTCACAAGAGATGCAACCTTCATCTTCAGCCATGACTCTATTTGATACATTTGTAGAGTCTTTAGTGCCCATCCAAGGTGAAAAAGAAGTGGCTATTAGAGATTGGATCTACAAGGAGGAAAAATACAAGCATAATGAAAATTTCTCCCCATCTCCTAAGGCTTATGGGAAAGGATACACTTTGGTTAAAAATATGGGCTACCCAGGTCATTGCCCTCTCAGTCACAAATTAGATGCTAAGACTGAACCACTCGATCATGCTTTTTTTGGACGTAGATCTAAGACAACAGTTGGCCTAGGTTTTGAATGTCAGAACAAGAAAGCTATTCCTATCCTAGCTGCAATGGATAGTGATGAAGAATCAATCTATATACCCAATTTGTAAAATTAACAAGATAGGTGTCCTTCCACCAATCTCCATTGGGGAGATTTAGATACTCCAATTGCCAATCCAATAGTTTCAGACCTAGAACAAGAAGAATCCATTGTTGAAGATCATGTTGAGAATCCTATTCAAGAACATCAATACACAAATGACATTCAAGAAGGTGTTACCCTTGGTGACATCAAAGCCTCTACCTCAAGGCTTCACAAACATACTTGGTGTAAACACTCTAGTTGGGATTTAGATATGGATTCGCATGAATATGAATGGGAGTCTCTTAGATTCCTCTACTATTGAGATGAACATTGATGTTGTTTATGCATATAGTTCCCAAACTGAGGTAGCTAATGAGTCAAGTGTAGGATTGGAGGATTCAAATCCACAAGTCACTTTAGTGGACGATGCTTCGTTTAGTAGGATAAATCCTGATTTGGGTACCTTGGAGGGATACTTGATAGGCCTTAACTTTACAGTCACTAGAGATGATGCCTTCCATATTCATAGCATTGAACCCATCATTGACTTACCCCTTGTCAATCATCACATAATTGATTGGCCTCAACACTATCAAGAGCCTCAACTCCCAACTTTCTAGAATGCCTATGAGATAGCATGCTACTTGAGTGCCCTTGATCCCATAGTCTCTTCCACCATTGAACCAACTAATAGCATGATAGAACTAGATATCAAGTACCTCAGTCAAAAAATAAAAAGAAAAGAAATAAGAAATAGGAGTTCTGATGGCGAAAACCATTATGTGGTGGTGTCATAACCTAAAAAAGTAAAAATAAAAGACGTATCCAAAGGTGAAAACCTCTCCGAGGTGCCTAAGGATGGGGTACTTGATCATCTTCCTAGTTATTTTCAAGATAGGTCATTAGTGCTTATTGAGCCCACACAACCAGTTGATCTAAATACAGAAGATGCTCCACAAATAGTTTATTTGGCTCAGTCATTGTCAACACAAGAGTGGGAAGCCTACACCAAATTCCTACAAAGAAAGAAGATCAATTTTGCTTGGAACTATTCAGACATGCCAAGACTAGAAACTAATCTCATTATGCATCATTTGTCCATAGCTCTAGGAATAAAACCAGTGAAACAGAAATTGATGAAAATGCATCCCCACATAGCTCTTCTCATCAAAGATGAACTAGAAAAACTCCTCAGTGTAGGATTTATAAGAGCCATTGATTATGTCGAGTGGATATCAAATATTGTCCCAGTTTCTAAACATGACAAGTCCATTCATGTTTGCACAGATTTTAGAGATCTCAATAAAGCTTGCCCAAAGGATGATTTTCCACTCCCTAACATAGACATGATAGTGGACATGACTGCAGGATATAAGATATACTCTTTGATGGATGGATTTTCTAGCTACAACCAAATTAAGATAGCTCCTGAGGATCAGGAAAAGATAGCATTCACTTGTGCATGGGGAACCTATTGTTGGAACATCATGCCTTTTGGTTTGAAGAATGCAGGAGCTACATACCAAAGAGCTATGAAAATAATCTTTCATGACATGATGCATAAGAATATGGAAGATTATGTGGATGATACCTTGGCTAAATCTAAAACAAGAGATAAACATTTAGAGGATTTAGAGGTCATTCTAGATCGAATGGAACAGTTCCAACTAAGATTAAATCCAAAGAAATGTGCATTTGGTATTACCTCAGGAAAGTTGTTAGGCTTCATTATTTTAGCAAAAGGAATTGAGGTAGATCCTGAAAAGGTACAAGCAATCATGGATATACCACCTCCCAAAAACATCTGTCAAATGAGGAGTCTCTAAGGATACCTTTAATCTATAAGGAGGTTTATTTCCCAGCTAGTGGATAGAGCTCAACCCTTTAACAAGAATCTACATAAGGGATTTCAATGTGTGTGGAATGAAGAATGTCAAAAGAGTATGGACCAAATCAAGGAGTACTTGGCCAATCCTCCTATCTTAATGCCTCCCATCCTAGGGAAACCACTTATTTTGTACATTTCAGCAACTGAATCTTCCCTGGGGGCTTTATTGGCTCAAATTGATGAAAATGGGAAGGAGAGAGCCATATATTACATCAGCTGTACTCTTGTGTCTTATGAGGTCAACTATACCAGTATTGAAAAAGCTTGACTTGCAGTAGTATTTGCTACCCATAAATTAAGACACTACATGCTTGCACATATAGTACATCTCATAGCTAAAATTGATCCTCTCAAATACTTACTTGGTAAGGCTGCTCTCATAGGCAGACTTGCTAAATGGATGATGATTCTTTCTAAATTTGACATAGAGTATGTTGAGCGTAAAGCCATAAAAGGACAAGCTATCGTAGACCAACTAGCCAATTTTCCAATTCAAGACAACATGCCTATTCAAGTTGAGTTTCCAGATGAGCACATAATATACATAAATGACAGAACATGGAAGATGTTCTCATGGATACATAATTCCTAAGTCCTACAAACTACTGTTCCCGTGCACAAACAACATAGCTGAATATGAAGCCTTGACAAATGGATTAAAAATGGCAATAGAATGGGGAATTATAGAGCTGAACATTTATGGGGGTTCACAATTGATCATCAACCAAGTTAATGAAGAATACCAAACAAAGGATGAAAAAATGATACCCTATAAGAAGATGGTTGATTCATTGCGCTGATATTTCACCTTTTGTTACATTTCAACAAATCCCTAGAACAAAGAATAAAGCAGCTGGTGCTATGGCTACATTGCCTTCACTTCTTCAGTTAGAACAACATGAGTCTAGATTCAAATTCCTGGTGGAAGACCTACGCTATCCCATCTATGATTCCAAAGAAAGCCAAGTCATTTATACCCTTATTGGCCATGAGTCATCCCGCTACAGTGCCATTTACTCATATCTTTGTGATGGCATTATACCCGATACCTTTAACCACTCTAAAAGAAGAAACCTAACTTGTAATGCCTCTCACCATACCCTTATCTTTGGTGATTTTTATAGGAGGGGTTTAGATGGGACACTTCTTAGGTGCTTGGAAAAAGAGGAATTTGACCAAGTGTTAGCTGGCATTCATGAGGGCATTTGTGGAGGACATTCCAATGGTCTTGCCATGGCCCGAAGATTGCTTAGGGAAGGGTACTATTGGCCCACACTGTAGATGGATGCCATAGCTTTTGCTAAATCATGCAAAAAGTGTCAGAAACATGGCAACCTAATTCATGCTCTAGACAGGGAGCTTATTCCTTCTATTTCTCATTGGCCATTTTAGTGATGGGCCTTTGACCTTGTTCGGCAGATTCATCCCAACTCATTAGGTGGACATAAATTCATCATTACTACTACTGACTACTTTACCAAATGGGTAGAAGTTGTTCCACTTCGTGTTGCTTTAGGGAAAATGGTTTCTTTGTTCATCTTAAACCATATCATTTGTCAGTATGGTGTGCCTTCAGAAATAATCATTGACAATGGAGGTCAGTTTAAAAATAACGACCTTAAGCAACTCTATAAGAAATTCAAGATAAAATAGCATTGGTCCTCCATTTACTTCCCACAAGGAAATGGGCAAGCAGAGGCTTCGAATAAAACCATTCTCAAAATCCTCCATAGAATAGTTCACAAGAATGGTCAAGATTGGCACCTTCAGATAAATCCAACCTTATGGGCTTACAAAATGAGCATTCATACTCTCATAGGAGCTACTCCTTTCACCCTCACTTATGGTGCTGAAGCAGTTTTACCTTTAGAGCTAGAGATCCCTTGACTTAGAGTCTCTCTCAAAGGTTTGGTTACAGATGAAGACTACCACACCATGAGATTGCAAGAGCTAGAACTTCTTGATGAAAAGTGTAAAGCATCAATTAACCACATGAGAGTTTACCAAAAGTGTATGTCCAAAGCATTCAACAAAAAATTCTTCCCTAGAGAATTCCAAGTGGGGGATCTTGTCCTACGTGAAAATCCTAAAAACCAACAAAATAGATAACAAAAGGGAAAGTTTGAACCTAATTGGCTTGGACCATACATTATTATTGCTACTTTTGGGACAGGTGCTTACTTACTATCTGATGATAAGGGAGAGCAGCTCCCTGATCCTATCAATGTTCTACACCTAAAGAAGTTCTATCCATGATGCCTATTCAGTCTGAGGGCATCCTTTGTACATATTTATTGATCCTGAAAAAAATTCCAAAAAAAATTCATATATGATGCTAAAAACATCCTAAAAAGAATATAAATTCTTGAAAAAAATACAAAAAAAATTCAAAAAATGCAAAAAATTCAAAAAAATAGAAAAAATGCCTTGGTGAAAACCTAGAAACAGGCACCTTGGTAGCAAAAATACAAAAAAATTAAAAAAGTCAAAAAATCTCCAAGTGGTGAAAACCTGGAAATAGGTGCTACTTGAGGCCTTTGCACCTTTGTTTCTTAGCATGCATCCTCGACACTTAGCCTTTCTCCATCATGCCTTGTCTTTGTTGCGTTGGTTTGGAATTGGTCTTTGTTTTTGTCTAGGGGGGCATAACTATTGTTAGCTTTGGTCTCTAGGATGTGTTGGTCTTTAGGACACCTTGCAAATGGTGTTTTTCAACACCACCCAAATTGTGTTTTTCAACACTACCCTAGCATCAAGTGTTTCTCAACACTTATCAAATTTATTACCCATAGTTTCACATGATATGATATTTCCACTAGTAGATGTGATACTCAAAGTTGACTCTATGACCTACACACGCGCACTTAAACACTCAGCTTGCTAAGACTTGGTTGACTTTGTTTCTTTGTGTGCTATCTATGATGATTTCTTTGATGAGTGTTCTCTCCCAAAGATAGTTTTCGATGATGCATAGCTAGAAGACTAAGGGCATGAGGACATGCTTTATTTCTTTCTCTGCTTGTGGGTATATTTTGTTGGTCCTCACTATCATTAGCATTTATGCTTGATCCACTTGACACTTAGGATCTACAAAGTATTATCCTTGACTATTTTTGCAAGTGCATACTTGTAGTCATCTTGACTTTCCTTGTGTCTCGATGCGAGTATAATCTTGCTATATCAAACTTAGGTAATCTCACTACACTAGTCATCTTGACCTATATGTCTTTGGTGCCTAGGTGGGATTTCCACATTTCATCTGATACAGATCATATTCATATACCCATAGTCATACTAGTGTGTATTGTATGATCTTACGATGCTACCAATAAAGCTCGATGATGATTATTAGATGTCTATTGGCATTGTGACCTTGCAAGTCAACCACTTTTCATTGTAGCTTGCATTTTTAGGTTCATGTTAGATTAGTTTTTCATTTTGCACATGGAGAGAGATCTCCTTTTATCTTTCATAGACTTGTTAGTCAACTACGCTCACCTTTTTCTTCTTCTTGATCATGTCTTTCGCTCCTTGTCTTTCACATCACATCCTTTCTCCTATCATCACAAGGGGTTAATTTTATCATCATATCTATACCCTAAAGAGATCATTTTTAGAAACATGTGTCTATAACATAAACATGAGAATTAAACATACATCTATGAGAGAAATCATACATGAGCATATAAACATACATTTGAGCAATATGACAAGACAATATCAAAATTGAAACATCCATCATAAGTGAGACAATACACAAGATACATCACAAATCTAGTAAATCTCATATATAAATGTCATGATATAGTATACAAAATGAGATCCCAAAGTCTAGATCAAACTCTCATGATATGTATAAAACATCCTAAAACTAAGCCTATGTCTGACTAGCTCCATCATGAGGAGGTGGTGGTGGTGCTGGAGGTGCTACTGCTGCATTTGGTACCATATCTAATTTCCTCGCTATCACGCAGTAAGGTGGAGCCCTTTGACCCTCTGGCATGGCTTGAATATAGAGACCATGGTAGTATGCGGCTTGTGCTGCCTCTCTCTAGCTCTCTGCAATGCAACCTAGATGGCCCTATCCCGCCACTCTATCTTGACTCTCAGATCAGTCAACTACTGCTCTTTGATGGCTATAGTAATCTGCAGCTACTACATCTCTATCTCTAGTGTTTGGATCCTAGCTCTCAGATCCTCTCCTCCCACAGGCTCAGCCTCAACCTATTGATGAGCTGGTCTTGCCACATCACCTCCCTCATCAAAACCCTATCCTTGTGGCCATTTTTGGCCACCTAATCAAGAGCTCTATCCTATCTCCATCATCTCCATGCACTACCAAATGTGCATCAGGTACAGTAAACCTAGGGAACGGGAACCTCCACCACTCTGCCCTATAGGCTGCATTAGCCCTTGCATTTTCCATATCTGGGAGGTAGTCCCATGGCTCTTGTCATATCATAGTTGTATCCTGCACTACCTACTAGTAATCCAGCATCGGTAGCAAACCCTAGCCCTCCTCATCCCTAACCTGAGCATATGTGGTAGTCTTGGTAGGCACTCTCTACTAGTGCCCAAACTGTCTCCAGACACAGGTGATAACAAATCTCTCCACAATATCTGAATGTTGACCTACCAGTGATTAACTACACAACATATAATCAAACTCATCTTAGTCTCCCCACTACTCACATGCTCTGTATGGTCTCCACTAGAATGAGGTGAGCTCATCCAGTACCCGGTGGTAATATGTGACGTCTCCACCATGTGGATGGGAGATAAACCCTGTTTATCTGTATATGTAGGGGTGTCTCCACTCCCTCAGCTGCACTCATGGTCACACTATAGCAATGTGCTCCCATGCCCATATCTGAGCAAGAACAACTCCACATGCCCAGGTCTTGCTCTTTCGATAAACTATCTCATGGAGCTCATGGTACATATCTGCAAGGATGGCTGGCCCCCATGCCATCCACCATGGGTGAGAAATCAAATCCTCCACTAACCTCCCCCAACCCAATGGAAAACCCTTCTGACTCCTATCAGTAATAAGGGCCTATGCCATAATAGAACAAATGATGCATCATCAGGAAATCCCTGCCAAACTCCTCAACTAACCGATCCTAGCTCAGATGCTTGTCGATGATAGTAACATCTTGAAACATATCCTGCATGATCTGCCTACCCTCTATCAGGTCCTAATCATAGTACACCTATGCCAACAAACAATCATTTCAGTTTCTATCATATGGAAAATTTACATCTATGACTATCTATAAACATGATTATACTTACAGGATCTCTATAGCTCGGAACCCGTAGGATCTGATAGACATCATCAAGGGTAATCATAGCCTCTCTAGTAGGCAAGTGGAAGGTGTTGTGCTCACTATGCCATCTCTTAGCCAACACAATCAACAACCCATGATCCACCCAAATATGGGGCATCTGTAGCAAGTAGCCAAAATCCATCTCCCTCAGATCCGCTCATCCTGGATCATCAAGGTCCCACACGCATCGTAATCTAGTCACTCAAGGCGCTCTAACAAGTAGTGCTAGAAAGTGCTCCTGCAAGCCATTTTAACCCAAACCAGATGTCAAAACATATCATGATGGATGTATAAAATTAGTACAAAACAACTTAAATGAAAACATTGTTTGGACCCATGTCATTTTGCTCAAAGAAACATTCAAACATGTCAAATTTTCAACTGTGCGATACTATTTTTTGATAAAGTATTGTACAATACTTTTTCCTATAGCAGTGTGATCGTATCTTGAAGTGCAATACTTCACATAGCATCGCATGACATTTCATCTGGTATCATGTGATACTAGACTTAATGCCGGTGCGATACTATGTTGACCCACGAAATATCGCACGACATTTTCCCTCAAAGGGTGTGATATTTGCAAAAGATCATATGATCTTTTGCCCAAGTTAAAAATTTGAAATTTTAAAAATATTAAAAAAATGTTTCAAAATGCATTTAATGCTCATAAATGACCTAAAAGAGCGAGTTTTTCTGAAAACATACTGGGGCACCATAGTGTGGAGGCCGGTTGTGCAACCAGGCGTGCTCAAATCGATGCCTATGGACCAGGATCGCTGCTTGCTGGGCCATTTTCTCTCTCTAAGCTCTCAAAATTCTCAAATCACAATAAGTCAAATGATTTTGAAAATGACCTTTTTACCCCCTTTTATAGCATTTTGACTTTTTGACCTAATTTTCAAAACACCTCAGAATTGCGTGAAAATCTCACCCCTAGCTAATTTCGACATCCTGGATCCATTTTTGGACTCGAAATCAAAATATGAGTTAATCTTGATATTCAAAATCACATTTCAAAATTTTCCCTTCTTCTATGTAGTTGGCTGACCATTTGAGGCCTGATTCTTAGATCCTTCTTGGGACATCTTCATTTCCATCTCTTTCACCCTCCTAGTCTTTCATTCACTTTCATTCTGTGCATCTCTCTGAGGTTTGACTTCATTTTTATCCTATATCTTTTTCACTCAAACCTAGTCAAACTGGGGCATGTCTTCACTGCTTGATGGTTATCCTATCATCCTTCACCTTCAATTATGATTTCTAGTGATTTGATCAAATTTATCGATTTACTATTTCTCCTCTACTTGATTTCGATTTCAATTTTGAGGGGGCAGTACCTATCAACTTTAATCCTTGATTCAGCTTTATTAATAAACTTAGCTTGAGATTCTTATCTCTTATTTGACATATGATTGTCACCTAGCTAAACAGGTGTTGGTCTTGTCTTTCAACTTATCTTTGTCGGCTTATGCTTGTCCTGATGTGTTCCCATCCGTCGAACACACATCTGGGTTGTTTTGTGATCCCAAATAGATCTCACACTTCAATTCCATTCTTTGACTACATGTGATCCCAAGTAAACCTCACATTAGTCAAAGAGGGGAACATGTATGTACCCTAAAATGGTCACCTAGACTTTGCGCCCCCCCCCCCCCCCCATTTAGTAATTTATCAATTTCCCGAATCAACATTTTCAGCTTAATATCAATTTCCTTGATCAAATCCTATTTTATCATTTATTCAATTTTATTCTATGGGCTAACCATTTTATCCTAAGTCCTTATTTAATTAAAAGGAATATTTCCTCCCCTTTTATTAAATAAAAAGCCCCCACTTTTCCTCTTATCCTAAAGTTGCACAAATAAAGCATCATTCTTATTTTATAAAAAGAGAAAAAACACTTTTTGTCTTATATGGGACACAAAAGTCAACTCTTATTTTATCATTGGAGGATATTTGTGCACATGGATTGCTCCTCTTTCAAGCTCCACCATTGATCAAATATTTTGCCTCTTAATCTCCATCGTTCGTTGTTTCTCATTTCCTATAAAAGGAGAGCTCTCTTCTCATTTTGGAGGCATCTTTGAATACTAATGTTATGCTGTAGGTTTTCTAGGTCACTTTGGAGTTTTTGAAGATTTGGAGCATCCTTAGCTTCTAAATTTACATGCTATCTTAATTTCATTTCTTGCATCTTAGTTTCATTATCATGGCATTCATAGCTTAGTTTCCTTTATGCTTTAGATTAATTCATCTAGCTTAACTAGGAAGGCTTTTTAATACTTTTTCTTTCATTTCCATAGCTTAAGCTTGCATACTTGCATATTCATCTTAATCTAGTTGCATTGTATTCTCATTTTGATTCTTGAGGATATTGGCATTCTTTCCCTTGTCTCTTTGAATCTCCCATTGTGTGGTTTATTAGCAAGGTTGCATGCTTCAATAGCTCTAGCTGAGAGCACCATCAACAATCTTGTGACTCCATGCCTAGGGAGCTCTAGGTCGCTTTCTCAAGGTTTGCCACTCATGGATTTTCTTGGAAGTAATGACTTAGAGAAGTGCACTATTTAGTGTGTACATCAGGTACCCGATTAGGCTTGATATGGCTTTGTGCACCAAAGCTACATGGTCAACTATTGAAATGTCTCAAAAATGTATTTTTCCCCTATTTCTCTGAGTTCCAGACTTTGATCATGTAGCTAACGACTTTTTTTTCACCCAAATTTGATGAAATGAAAAGGGTATCTTAAGGAGATTATCAACTTTCTATCAATATTATTGTTGTTAAATTTTGAATTCAGTAAGTTATTATTAGTTATTTTCTAATTGAGTTACCTCTAAAGTGTTGATTTATATATTGATTGGAAAATGACTATAAATTTCAGACGGTATAACATTTTTGAAATCTGAAAAATGTATCACATTCTATGCTTCGCCTACAATGAGGAGAAAAATTTGTATTTGAATTTTGTAAAGTTATTGAATGAGTTAAGGTGGTTAGACACAAGATTTTTTTATTCTAAAAATGTTGTAGCAAAAAATTCATAATTAATTATTTTTTTGGAATAAAATTACAAAAAAATATGTGTCACATTTGAGCATGAATCTAATACTTATATATAAAATCTTATAATAAAATATTATCATTTGACAATGATTAAGGTGGTCAGACATACACCTACTTCTTATTTTTTTCCAAAAAATTTTGTACTACTGCATTGAAATCTATATTTTTCACTAATCATACTAACTTTTTTTCAAAAAAGGCCTAGTATTTTAGAAACTACATTGAATTTTCTACAAATTCTATTCTTACAACTTTTTGATATTAGGTTGATAGCTAGTTGAAATTTTCATGTCAAGTTGACCAACCTTGATTTGCTGATTTTTCATTTTCACTTAAGGGCATAGTTTGGCCCCTCACGATCTTGCCTGTACCTACTACACAAGGATAAGGGAAGATTTTTAAAAATATGGTAAGTTTCTTGGGCACCTATATCATGGTCAAAAAGGTTTTCAAGAAGCATTCTCTGAAGTGCAGCTAGTGCAGGCATTGTACCATTCAAAGTTGAAGATATTCTACTTAACATTGCACAATATGTTTCTGATTTTTGTTCTTCTTTGGCTACATATTTTGCTATGTACTTGATAACTGAATCAATTGAAAGAATAGGTTGACAATATATATTACCTATCCAAATGGAAAGCATTTGAATGTTATGTAAGTTGAGTCGATCATCATTATGTTCTGTTGTATGTTTAGGTTCGGCTTTATCTGTAAGAGTTAATTTAGATTTTTCTTCTGTGGCCCATGGAGCTTTATAATAGCATGAAATAGAATCACCTTTCCTTCTTAAACATGTCTACAGAGAACATTTTGTGTGACGTTGAACACAATTAACCAAATCACGGTAATCAAAAGCCACATCTGTTGCATATATCATTTTTGTAGTCATCAGACAAGGATCTTGAAGAGATTTGGAAAAGATCCCTTCATTTATTTGTTGTATGCTTTGTGGATTCCATGAAGATACATATTGGTCTATGTAATCTAAAGCTTTCTGCACTAATAGATCATTATTCCATTCTAAATTTTTAATGCCTAGTGCATTTGGCAACCAGATAAACCCATGAATATGTGGAGAACCTCTATTTTTTGATTCAGACCTGATATAAATTTAAGTCAGTAACTAAACATGAAAATGCATATAAATTAATAACATTTTAAATAGATTGTTTACCTTTACCAATAGTCAGTTGCCCCAAGCAGTTTCTCCAAGACTTCCTCGCGGAATGCAGTGAATCTATCATGCATATATACAACTATCAGATGAGGATTTTGAATAATATTTTGTATTCACCATCTTGTAGCCATAGATGGATTTTTTGGTGTGATGGATGGCATGATATTGTATAAATCAGGCCATTTGGTATTTGCAGCACTTAGGGTAAAGAAAAGTGTAGGATAACCAATTTGAATAACCATGTCTATTAGTTTTACTCTTCGTTGATTCCAAAAAGATCTAGTTCCATGTACAAAAGACCCAAATCTCATCAGTTGATCTACCAATTTATCATCAGGCACATCTCATAACTTTTGATGAAGATCTGCAATTGTTATAGGTAAAGATCCATCCAATTGTTTATCAACAAACACAGATGTTGTGGCCTGGCTTCGATGACACATGATAATATTCAATATAAAGTACCAGAATCTTAAATGTTGCCCAAATCTATTATCATAGTACCGTAGAAGGTGAAGAGCATAATCATGGAGTTTGACTTCTTTGATACGTGGTTGTTTGAATGCAGCCATTCCATTGGGAAACAAATTTGGAAATGCCATTACAAATAAACCTTTAGTTGGGTATTCATTTATAGGAGAAGGTGTGATAGGAGGCCATCCAATAGATTCTATTATTCGACCTTCACCTAAATGCAATAAAGAATGCATTTCTTCTATTTCTCTACGTGGAGCAGGTAGATTACAATTAAATGGGTTTTTAAATTCTAGACTCTCATCAAATGCATTTTCTTCTTTCTCATCTAACATGGATGAGTTATCTTCAATAGGATGACTATTTTCCACTGCATTAAAAATTAGGTATGAAATATCAGTAGATTGTAAAGGCAATGAAGCTAATGCATTTTTATCTATTTGTACATCCCTAGATAGTATGAGTCATTCAATGTTTTATATTTCAATGGTTCATAAACATGGGATCTGCTAACATAAAAACTATATTTTTGATTTCCTATACTCTCTTTGTTAACAATGATTATATTCAATGAATCTATTCATCTTGGCAACAATGTTGTGATACTAGAAATATTTTGAGGAAAACAAATAGTATGACCACTATATTTGAGTTGACCACCTTTTGCATATGTAACTTACAAAATAGGACTTATTTTTTCTATCAGCATCTGTTTAATTTGTGTTAAGATTTTCAAACACAATGGTTGTTCACCTGGATCCATATTGTTCTACTTTGAAAACCGATGGCCATCTTTTTCAGAATTGCATCTGTAGCATATTAAAATTTCATCTAACATGCACATTTTAATTCTAGGATATCTTTCCATACAAATAGAACACTTTCTAGAGTTTGAAATACCATCTATCTTTCTACAGAATTCTTTTTTGGCATTGTAATAATTTTTAGAGAAAGATGAACTAACAATATGTTCAGTTGTATTCATGGATGTTGTATGATCTTCAATACAATCAGGTATTTGAAGCTCTAGCAAGGAAGCATTTTGAATAATAGAATTTGGTAGAGGATATGAATTTGGAAGCTCAACTAATTCTAATTGAGGTGATGTGTTCAAACAAAGTACATCTGATGCAAAAATTGCAAGTTCAATATTTTGAGAGGTTTATCATCTTCTTTTGTTAATAACTATTTTTTTGGCATCATATCTAGCTCTTTGCATCTGATTTATGTGATTGTGCTTAGCTTCTCTTTCATTATTTGCATTATCCATGACTGCATATATAATTGTCTTTTATATCTATAATAATTGAAAATCGTAAAGTTAAAAACAATACTGAGATATGGAAATGTAATCTAAAAAGAATCATGGTAAATTTGGAAATATTGGTTCTTTATAAGATCTATGTAGTGCATATGTAATTTCCTTTTATATCTGTAATAATTGAAAATCGTAAAGTTCAAAACAATATTGAGATATGGAAATGTAATGTAAAAGGAATTATGGTAAATTTGGAAATTTTTATTCTTTATAAGATCTATCCATTATGTATTCACATAAAGTAAATGCCAAATTATTAGATAAGATAGAATAATAATGTAAAATGTCAACCTATACTAATATTAAAGTAAATAATATAAATATTTAAAGAAATTCAGTATGCAAGTAGTATATAGTTTTAAAAGATCTAAAAACATTTATATATTTCACAAAAAGTGAAACAATTTAACATCAACATGACACCGTTTATTGTTGAATATACATATATACATAAACATGTGATTACATACATCTAATATTACAAGTAAACTACTGTCTTAAGCAAGCTTCAAAGCTAGAACAATTATGCTTTGAGTTTCTTGGCCGGTGAAAGAAGATGTTTTGATACTTAGATCAAATATGAACTCAGAATCATACAAATTATCCAAAAGTTGTTTATCTACACTAGGTTCAACAAGCGGTAGTTGAAAATCTTCTGCATCCACACCCAACAAAGCATTTGTAGGGCCTTCAAAGGAAGTAACATTGTGAAGTTCGCCTAATTGATTTTGTAAATCCATATTAAGCATGTAGGTGAAATCACATATTGGAATACAAAGACAACATTTTGGACATTCATATGTCCTAGTATGATTTTGAATAACTTTTTTTTTACATTTTTTTCCATCCATGATTTGTGGACATGAGAGATAATAAAAGTTATCCAAATCAAGTCTACATATTTGTGCTGTTACACAAACAGGAATCATAGAATGGAAGTCTTTTTTACAAATGAAAGACATTGTCTATGGATTTGTAAATATAGCAAGTATAGTTGGCTCTTTAGTCAGAGAAATAGAAGATTGATCTTCTTCTATTTTTGTACACCATGTCAACAGAGAAGTAGCCTCAGTTAAATTTGGGTTGATAAGAACACTAGTTGAAAGAATAGTATCCAATGGCTTATCAAACCATGAAAGAAAATGACCATATTTAATTAAAACAAAAATTGTTTTACTTTCCTTGAACAAATTGAGAATTTGTTGGCCTTCATTCTCACAATGATGTCCCCACAGAGTCACTTCAATAGAGTAGCCAGAGATATCTTTGATACGTGTATTTCATTTTTTTAAATTTTTGTACCATTCTTTTTCCTAATGGTACTTGAGGTATTGATAGAAACAATAATTGCAATCACATCTACTAGTGAATTAATAGGAAAAGTTTCAAGAGATTCAATGCTCTTGATATGCTAATCATGTTCAGAAACTGTAGATTGAACACATGTCCAAGGTATGGTTGTTGAAGAATTCTGGAGAACTATTTCATATAATTGGTAGAACTATTAAATTTAATATTTGCAACTTTTATAGAACCATTAGAAATCAAATAAAGATTATTTGATTGAATAATATCATAGAAATTATCAACCAATTCATTGAAACAAGTTATATGTATACCAAATCCTTGTTTGTCTATAAAGTCAAATCCGAATACTTTACCATCTTTAGACACTTTTTTGAAACAATGGATAGGTGATTTTTGTAAGGCACGACCCTCAATAGTCCATAACTTGTGGTATGGGGTCAAGAGTTTTATGGAAATTATGTTACATGAAGAAGCATCTAAAACTCCATGACTACTATATGATGCTATATGTCTAGTACCTTGTACTATAGGTACTTGAGATCCAATAATGTCTCCATTATTTGACACTATATGCAAATTATCAATTAGGATAGCCCTGCAAGTAGAAAGAAAATACACATTTAATAAAGTTTTACAATGGAATTTTCATAAGTATAATAGAATATAGTAAGATAATTGGCATACATGTAATTGTGGAGTTTCTTGCAAGAATATTCTTTGATGCAAACAATGGAACCTTTAACTAAAGCCTTCTCCACTACAAGTGTGTTAAATTGTTCTGGAAAAATGGCAAAGTGTGTATGCACACCATCAGAAAGTTCCAGATGATATTTTGTACTTGTAGTATGTTGTTGTTCAATAGAATGTAATGATAGAATTTGAAAACATGGTTCCTTAATGGAAATACCATCCATCATTTGATTAATTGCTCCTATTGTTAGTAAGGCCATTTTTGTTACCTATTGAATGGCAGATAGTCTGATCTTAGTAATCAAAACTATATCATAAACATATACACTATATTCTCAGTTATGCATTCTTTAAATAAATATGTACAGATTTTTTTCTGACACAAATAAATTGTCCAATGTTGAAATCATATAAATTACTTATTTAGTGTTTAATTTTAAAATTGTCATTTTGTAAAATAATATCTAAACTATAACAAAATGTGAAAGTTTAAGGGAAATACATGCAAACTTAAAAAAATTTAAATTGATAGAATCTAAGAATTCAATAAAATGCACAACTTAAAAAAAAAAAGAACTTAAAAGAACCTGTGTTAACAATGCCTTCATAATGATGAACTTGAAATGTCTTGATGCTCAGGAGAATGTATATATTGAAATCTATATAAATGCTTCTATAAAATATGTTGTTGGTTCAGTAAATTATTAGTAGAATAGTTCTTATATAGGCTATGATGGCAGTCAAATAAGGTAGTCATGTTGAAGAGAAAAAGGAAAAACTGTTACCAGCCAAACCATTTAACATTAAATGCAATTTAATGCATATTCAACAACTCTCAGCTATATAAGGAAAAAATGCAAAAAGCAGCTGAGGACGAGTATTAATTGAGAAGCAATAAATAGTCGCTATGAATCATCAAACTACTATTTATGTCGATATCCAAAAGTATTTAATATTTAAACATAACAAATATCACCATACATATCAAACAAAGTAAATATTCAGAGATATAAAAACTATCTAATTTTCTATTTGTAAAATATCATCTCATCAATTCTTGTTTTTCTTTTCTAGATTGTAAATCATTATGTGAGAGTATGCCTGCAAATACTTTGTAGTGGAACATGTCTTCAGATGAATCTAGATGTATATTTTTTAATCTATACAATTATATTAATCGTAATATTTTATTTGCGGTTATTGATTGATATTAAATGCCAATAAATTTGAAAAGGAATGTGTATGCTTTTTGCTTTTTTTGTTGTACTTTTTATGATAACCAACGAGTACAATGAATAATTTACATGTTGATCCTATGGTGTATTTTGTTGTTATTGTAACTTTAGGGCTACCTTTTGTTGTTTATTATAACTTGTCAATGTCGGATTTAGTAGTGACTGGCATATAAATCCGATGATCCAAAATGTTTCATTCAAAACAAATATTTGACGTTGTATACAATTTGGAAGAGTATTAATTAATAAAATCTATCTTAGATTTGTCACGGATGTGCTTTAATTGTTCTGACAGTTCTTAGTTAATTTTATGTATAATATCGATGTCGTCTAATGTGAAATTTGACACTGTTAATTTATGTGATATATCGTACAGTTAATAATTTATCAACTTAATTATAAGTTTTGAAAATAATTAAAAGTTTTCAATTTTGTTTGAATGTAAATATTAATATACAATTTATTTGAATGAATAATGATTAACATGTTTCATTATTTCTCAACTTAATATGATTGCAAATATTATAGTACAATGGTTTTAATTATTGGGCAGATGGTTATTCTATGAAAATCCACAGGAACAAATCAAAACGTATACTATTAAATGCCTTGTAGATTACTTGCAGTTTGAATAGAAGCATAGAAGAGTATAACATAAAACCATAGAAGAGTATAATATAAAGTAAAGACAAAATAACAAAATAAGATAGAAACTGCAATGTATTTTATTGAAATTAAGCCTATTTCTATACATACACAATTTGAAGTTCAAATTCTTAGACAGAGATAAGAAATCTGTTCTGCACAAATCATATTCAACATTCAACCTTTCTCAATAAGAGATTACAATTCAAATATATATATTTAAAACATCTTGGAATCCTTTTTAGAATAAGAATGCAACAAGCCTCGAATATTTTTAGCCCAAAACCTAAAAACAAGAAAAAGAAAAAAACAATTGAGGCTCTCAGATGATGGAAATGCAAAAAGATTTTGGACTCATATGATCTTCGTTAATTGATAACTACACCATTCTTCATAAATAGTTACCATCACTATGCTCATAGGGAAATAGTATTGGATTTAGTTGTTAATGGCTTCGAAACCTGCATTCGTTTACTAGTAAACAACACAAACACCTAATAAACATAATGTTGTAATGAGGAGTGAATATTACACAAAAGAAATGATAATAGAAACATGCAAAAATATAATGATATTTATGATAATTATAGGAGTTAGTTAATAGGGACTTCTAAACTTTGAAATGGTGGATAAGGGTCTTCACTGCTATGTTACAAAATTACAAATGATTTCAATAAAAAATCTCTCTAGAAATAGCTAACAATGTCCTGATACAAAGTATTACAAGGGAGACTACAAATTTTTTAACATATAACAATAATATAAGGATATTCATCCTTTTTCTTTTTCCAAGTTTAACTCAAGGAAGGCTAACCTTTTGATTCTCTTTTAAAGGAATCAACAATATGAACTATACTTGCTCAAATACAATCCTTTCTAATATATGAATAAACTAAGTAACTAAAGGTGTTTTAGTGATATACTTTATGTTTGATGACTGAAAGATGACTAAATAACACACATCCAATTAGTGCCTATTCCATTGGGCAAATTGTTATTGTATGTAAATCCAGAGGAAGAAATCAAAACATATACTATAAAATGCCTTGTAGATTACTTGCAGTTTGAATTGAAACATACAAGAGTATAACATAAGAGCATAGAAGAGAATAATATAAAAGTAAAGACAAAGTTAAAAAAATACGATAGAAACTATAATGTATTTTATTGAAAAAAGGCATGTTTGTATACATACAAAATTTTAAGTTCAGATTGTTAGAGAGAGATAAGAAATGTGTTATGCACAAATTATATTCAACATTCAACCTTTCTCAATAAGAGATTACAATTCAAAAATATATAGTTAAAACATCTTGGAATCCTTTTTAGAATAAGAATGCAACAAGCCTCGAATATTTTTAGCCCTAAACCTAAAAAGAAGAAAAATCAAAAAATAATTGAGGCTCTTAGGCGATGGAAAGACAAAAAACTTTTGGACTCATGTGATCTTCCTTAATTGATAACTGACACCTTTATCTAGAGATTTTCTTGATAACTTCATTGAATTATTACGAGATATGGTGACCGCCATTTCAGGCTAACCTACACCATTCTTCATAAATAGTTCCCATCCTTGTGCTCATAGGTTAGGTGTTAGATTTCCACGTGAGTTCTTCATTCTTCATCAATAATGTCGAGGTCAGTTGCTAGAGGTCTTTTCTTCTTGGGCTTTGTAAGGGAATCTCATGCAGCTATTTTCTCCTATGTGGACCACTAAAATTCTTGAATGCTCTGCAATTGTGCCTTTTGTCTCTCCCATCTTGCATCTGCAATATGCTTGACATCTATAATAAACTTAATGAAGTCCATTTTAGCCTTAATAGCTTCATCAAGAGTTGAATTAAAGCAGTCCATATCTAATTCATTGCTATCATTAATAAACACATCTTTCTTAGGTAGTAGAGAATCAAATTCTGATCTCCATGTATTCAAATCCTTTATTGCTCCATCTTCTGCCTTGATAAATCTGTTGGAATTAGGCCCAAACATTATTTCCCTTGCCTCAATTTGATTTTCTTTACCCTTAAAAAAGGATAAAATTATTCATATCTGGTCAATCTTTTCCTTTACTTGCAAAACTATCTATGGAATATCTATCCTCAAGTGTTGCACTGCTACTAGTCTTTCAAACAATGAGGTCCTTGCTGACCAAGTTTCAAAATAGGTATTCAAAATAGTAACAAAATTGTTAACCTCTACTTGTAATCTAGGTAATTTATTATTGGAAGTGTAAACAATATTTGATTTTTCCTTCAAAAATTCTAGTCTGTGTTCCAAAATTTTATTCAAGCATTGTAGTACAACCTCATTCTTCTCGATAGTGATTTTCTCTCTCACTGCAGCTTCTTCTTCTCCCCCTACACTTTAGGTCTCTAATGTCATAGAATGTTCAGGGGGTGGAGGGGCAATCACAAGCATGTATATTATTTGTTGAGTCAAATCCTCCATTTTTTTCTCTAATGCCCTTTCTTTCATGATGTGCAACTCTCTATCTCTAACAACTGCACTATAATCTTTAAACAGATTCTCATATCTATCTGAGAGCTGCTTTGATTTGTCTTCATTTAGTCTTGCAAAATGGGTGAGAACTTGAGAAATCTCAAGGTCACCAATGTTGTGTATTGACCACATTATTTTGTCTTTGTGCATCTTCTCTTGCACATTTAAGAGAGAGGGATTATGTTCCTTGGGATACAAGCTCCACATAGCCAATGCTTGATTTTTTGGGCTATAACCAAATCCTTTGATTATATCCCCTACTTGGGTTTTTGAAGATAAATTAATTTCTTGTTGC
This sequence comes from Chamaecyparis obtusa, assembly GCA_027943335.1. NCBI lineage: Eukaryota > Viridiplantae > Streptophyta > Pinopsida > Cupressales > Cupressaceae > Chamaecyparis > Chamaecyparis obtusa. The sequence continues at coordinate 19,161 of BSBK01010187.1, read as the reverse complement.
CTTCTTATTAGGTCTATTATAAATGTAGAAGAAAGATCCCAACCAGGTACAAGTAACATTTTGCTTGCCTTTACTAACCTCCTGGCTTCTTCAGGAGTGATTGTTTTTGATTCAGGATCATAATCCTTCAAAGCTTGAATGGCTTCTTCTGGCACTTGGCCTTCTTGTGTTGTCTTCATTTTAGAAGCAACCCGTTGTTGTTTGTGCCATAACAAGATGTTTTTAAATTCATTAGTTTTTTATGAATTCATCATCTTTTAAGAAAGCTTCTTGATGAAGCAATCTTTCATCTTGGCATAGAGCTAGAGGAAACTCAATTTCCTCTACTACATTTTTTTTTTCCCTCTCCTCTCTGATCTTCTTCCTCAATTGGTGATCATAGGTCCTGATGCCAGTAATTAGAATTCCAACTCTATCTTTTCTGTTCTTAGTAGTGCATACTTGTGAAGGCTTTCATGTTTGCATTTTTGGCCTTTTAAAAGGAGGGTCATCAGTATCCTCTAAATTTGGAAGTTCTGTCAAATTCACAACTACATTTTCATCTGGTTCTTATTCAATAAGAAGTCATTGTTCCATGGTAGGAAGGCTATGCACAAAGTAACCATCATCACTATCTTCTTCATATTTTGAAGAAGAATGCTTCTCATTTTCCCTCTCCTTATCATCAATTAATCCCTCCAAAGAGTTGATCAAAGCATTAAAATTTTCCATCATCTGATCTAGCCTTTGCAAATAAGACAATGTGGGGAAAAAGCCTCCAAATGGAATTCCCCTTTTCTTCAGGTGTTTTTCTAAGGACAATAATTCCTATAATTGTTGTGCCCTTCTTTCTATCTCATTTTCATCAAGGATATTCCTAATGAGATCCTCTTCATGAGATTGCTCATGTCTATTGCTAATTGGAATGGTGGGAGTATAAAATTTCCTTGCATTAACAATAAAATCTTCTGTAGCTACATATCTATAGAATGCAATATTCATGTTAAAGTGGCCTAACTAGTCATTTACTTTGTTCAATGCATTCTTTCCAATTGTGAAGTTGGAAACTTTGAAGTGTCTAGGGGTAAAAGTACCCTTTCTGTGTGGAGCCAAGAGCTCCTTATCAGTCAACACGAGTTACCAAATGAACTCTAGCACTACAATCCTTGGTGGCACATAAAATAGGAGAAGATGAGGTGGTTGGGAACAACCATAGACTCTGATTATTGTAAACATTCTTTCATAATAAAAATCTCCCTAATTTTGATTTCCAGTCCACTTCTCAACAAATTGACAAGGCCTTAATAATTGCAAAACCTTAACTATCAGTCTGGAAAGATTTCACCCTAAGCTCAACAAGATTGGATGTACCATGCAATTGTGAAAAGCATAAAAATCACACCTGCTTGAAGTAAAATTCCATGCCTTTATCCAAAAGTAGACTAGATTAGGTTGCCTATTCCACATCATCTTAGGCTGAAGGTATTCTAAATGCATGATATTGTAATTGTGATACAAAATAATATGCATTAACAAAGAGTAATGCATAAACCTAGGAGATGGCTCCTTCTTTCAAATATACTCAAGACCTTCATGCATCCTACTTATTACATATCCTACGTAGCCATAACCTCTATTTACATGAGGACTCTGTAAATCCATTACCATCATTAGAATATTAGACGAAATTATTTCTATAGCACCATCCACCCCCAACACTCTAAATAATCCATATGCAATATACTTGATATAAAAATTCAAGTCCTTATAGAAGTATGGTGTAGACCCTGGTGTTGCCACAATGTAATTTTTTTGGGTTTAGGACATGAAGGTGAATATCTCTTGCAACTAGAGTTGACTCCCTAATGTATTTATTTGCTTGAGCCTACAAATTGAGCTCAATAGCCATCAGGATATTTATACCAAAAGCTTGCATGAACAAATTTCTATCCAATGTCACTAGGGCTGAGTGATCATCTTTCCTTATTATTTTTGACAAAGGGTCATATATGTTCACCAATTCAATCAGCAAATCTATATCTAAAAAGACATCTGGTACTATCAACCTAGCCAATCCTAAGGTCCAAGGGTTTGATATGGGCACCGGGCTTTGAGAATTTTTATAGAAATATCTAAACAAACACATTCCAGATACATCATGTGTTTTTGCATCTCTACAAAATGCTAGATCATCACTGAAAATTTCATCACTGACCTTTTTGTTTTGTGTAGACCCGGGGAGCAGACTAAGGAACTCATCTGAATAACTCTTCTTCTCTTTATCCTTGGCTCCCTTACAAGTAGAAGTTACGCTCATTGTTGGCTGACTGTTACTGATCAACTATTAAAAAAAATTGTAGGGATTATGAACTCCTAAACTTTGAGAACACTCCAAACTTAGATAATTTAACAATTTCCTTGTTTTGCTTCTTTGAATGCAAGGTAAATTTAGAATAACACCTAATTTTACAATTTCCTCACTCTACATCTTTCAATGCTTGGTAAATTTAGAATTATTAATAGTTAGTTGTACATTTAGTTTGAAGAATTGAATGCATTAGACCATTTATTATTGAAGCTTTTTAATTCATGTCATTTCCATCTTTACTTCGCATGCTCAAAACTCAATTCACTACCAAAGAGCGAAGAAACTGATAGGTAAGCTAATTTTAATTTCTAGCGACTCAATGACTACATAGCTTCTTGCAAGCACTAAAATACTTGTCCTCTTTTAATAATTTCCAGAGATTAAGCGAGTAAAGAAATCTTGTCAGATGCTAAATGATATAATCTTTTAAAACTTATCTTAAGAGTCAGTGATTGCGGGAAGAAAAAAAAGGTGCTGAATATTTTAGCCTCTTATGAATTTTTCTAACGATTCAGTGACTATCATTAGATATTAATTCTGAGACACTCGACTACCATTAGATCTTAATGTAATGGTCTTCCTTAAGTCTCTTTATCTTTAATTTTCACTAAGAGACTTAGCGACTACAATGACTCTCTTATTCACCAAAACTTTGTTCAGTTTTATAAATTTCATGGACATTACCCGATCTTGGTTATTTGGAGATTTAGCAACTAAAGAGTATTCTTTTAATCGCAAAAATTTTGTAAACATTTTAATGTAGTGTATGTTGTCACTCAACAATTATAGTCTATTTGGTTGTCACTGAAATATTTATTATTCAATGAGAGATTAAGCAACTCCAATGAGTCTCTTAATCGCCAAATCTTTATTCACTTATCAAATTTTCGTCAACATTACCCGTTCTTGGTAATCTATAGATTTAGTGACTAAAGAGTATTATCTTAATTGCAGAAAATTTTAATAGATTTTGATTTCTTCTAGCAACCTCACTCTAGCCACAACATTTAAATTTGATGATGCTCATTTTTTTGAATAAAACCTTTGAAAAATTTGATATATGTCAGATCAATTTCAACCACACGATCTTAATCTACTGGTAGTCGGTTAATCTCTGTAGGTTTTCAATGACATCATATTTATTAAGCGATTAAGAGAAAATCATCAAATGTGACCTTTTGAAGAGGAACACAGATAATATCATCAGATTTATATGTTACTCATTTCTAATTCTGACTTTGCGTGTTTAAGGTGTTTTCCTTCTTCACTAGTAAACGAAAGAGGGTTTCGAAGGTACTAATTACTAAATTTGATGCTATTTCATTATGTATTTTGAGGTAATTAAATTCTAAATCTGATATGTCAAATAAAAGCATTATACTATAATATTGGCAATAATAAAAAGTTGAACAATGATGCAACATGTTAATGATTATTCGATAAAATACATTATATATCTAGATTTAAATTAAATTGAAATTGAGAAGTTCTAATTAATTTTAAATCTTAGAATTAAGTTACTAAATTAATAAGTGTACCATATATCACATAAATTAAGAATGCTAGATTTTGCATTAGATGACATCGATATTATATATAAAATTACCTCACAACAATCTAAAAATTTAATGCACATCCGTGATGAATCTAAGAAAGATTTTGTTAATTAATACTTTTCCAAGTCATATACAAAGTCAAATATTGGTATTCAATACAAGGTTTCCATGCATCGGATTTGTTGGTTCCTCAAATTGGATTTTATGCTTTCATAAGAAACCAATGCATCTATAGGGTTTTAGGATGGGTTAGATCCAAATTTTGAATTCTATGATGATTGGACCAACTATAGGAACAAGACAGCCCTCTATTGTTTTGGCTCTGCAAAACCAAGGAGGGTACTCCTAATCCAGTAACAACAAGCCTTACTTTAACAATAACAGATTGGATTTAACAATAGATAAATGATAAGAAAATACTAAATGATGACCATTCTTTCATTGATTCTCCATTATCATTGGGTGGAATACTACTTTGCAAATCACTATACTTAAAAGAATTTTGATAGATTTATATCAAAATGTTACAAAAATAAATAGAACCTTTTCAAACACTCATCTCTATAAAATAGCTCCACTGTTGACCAGTACCTCATCCATTGGGTAACACTTTCACTACAAAAATGTGATACATAAACTAATATATTGAACTTTGGTGACCCTATCCTTTGAAAATGCTATCATCCTGTGGTGGATTTTATCAAAGGAATGCCAAATTCATACTACTTACTTATATCCTTATGTAAAACTTTAAAGAATTTATGTCATATCTAAAACTTATTTAATCTGATCCTAGATCAGAGCTGAAGAATATAAACACATACATAGAAATTATCCATGCAATGAATTTTATCAATTCATAACTCAAAGAGAAATACACAAGGGAGAGATATAAACTTTGGATTTTATTCAAATGCTATACCAATATCATGTATACAAAATGCTTTAAAATGAAAACTGTCTAGATATTTAACTTGAACCAGCAATATTTCTCTTTACAAAAATTTGCCTAATATAGTCTATCGTATCCTAGACTCAAAACTTGTCAGTAAAAATGTCCAAGTTTCGGTCCTTACAAAATGATCATGGTAATCCTTTTATAGAAATAAGGATTGCATACAAGCTTCAGATCTTTCTTAGAAAAGACAAAAAGTGTCCACCACATAAGATAAAGAAGGTAAATATAACACCTTCTTGTTACAATTTTACAAAATGGTTTGAAGATATCAGCGCCACAATTTGCAACAATTTCCAAGGGAAGTTCAACTTCTGCCAGGTGTAACCTCTGTGCTTTCTTTAACTATTTGAAGTCTTCTACACTATTTGCTTGCTTTTAAGGAGTTGGGGCATTGCCATCTATTGCCTCCTCAGTGGATGTTTCTTCTTCTTTGGTAATCTTTGAAGGATATGTTGTTTCCCAAGATGCATAAATATCTTCACTTGGCCATTGAAAGGCCAGAATTTCATCCCTTTTAGGTAGTAATTTGTCCCACTCCACAACTACCTGGTGTACTTCATTCCTTACATTAGTGAAATGCATTCTGACATCCTGCAATATTTTAATTAATTGTACAAAAGGGGCATTATCTTCTATATTCAAAATAGTATCAATTCTAGCTGACACCTCACCATTAATTTGTTCTAACCATTGATCCCTATCCTTTATAGTTCCATCTGCCTTGATAAAACTAGGAAACATTTGAAAATCATCTTGGAAATAACTTGCCCTTAGGATCTTTGCCCTTCTTTTCAAATTGTCCCTTCTGATTTCAAATTCAATTAGGTCCTTAAAAAATTCATAAGTATGTGTCAACTGTGCATCCACAATATGCTGACTCTTAATGGTAGAAAAGAAAGACTTTAATTTATTTTCTCTAACAACCCACCTATCCAAAATTAGGTTGACAGTGGCCTTTTCTTTCCTAAAAGTAATCAAAATGTTAGACAATTGCTTACCCATACTGTAAGTTTCTTTGGGCTTTATATTTGCAACAAAATGTAGAACGGTATCCTTTATTCTTTTTTCATATCTTTTCTTCTCTCTCTGTTCTATCTTCATCACCTATGGAAGGGGGGAGAGGGGAGAGGGGAGAGGGGGTACTCAATGATAGGGCTTGAAGAAGAAGGCCCAGTAGGGGAAGAAGCAATCTATAATTGTCCTAATGCTTAAATTGGGTCTTGTTCACCCAACCTCTTCCTTAAGTATGCAATTAATATATCCTTTTCATATATCCCATGTTTTAACTCTGCATAAGCCTTCAACATCGTTTCCAACCTTAGTGTGAGTTCCTCTTTCACCTTGGCCTCTTTCTTTGCCACCCTTGTTGTGAGCTAGGCTGTTGCTACTACCATGCCCGATGCCTCAACTAAAGAGGTGTCAATGACCCTTTTGACTATAAGGCTACCTATAAGATCACCCTTGGTAATCTACTTTCCTTTGTTATTCTCATTTTTCTTCAAAGACCGCATGACCATGGCTTGATGATCATCACTAAAAGTGACCCCTTTAATAGCCTATTCAACCTCCTCCTTGGTCTTGTGAATTGGTATGGTCTATTTCCCGACTGCATCTAAGACCACCACATCAACTATAGCCCACTCTGGAAGGATAAGCACTCCTGAATTTCTCACTAAGTCTCTCCTTTGTTCTGGAGTTATCTTCTCAAACCTTTCAGTCATTTCCTTCCTTACCTCACTTTCTATGATCTTTAGATCCTTATTTGGATTCTCCTCATGCCTTTTCTCACATGTCTCCTGAAACTGACTCATGTGTAACTTCCATAGAAATTGCATGAAGGCCCTAGCCTTTACAAAGGCATCATCAACTAAGAAGTCATCACATGCTTGTTTTATTATTGGGTTTATCTTTCTACCTGCCATCTCTCCCACTGTTAAATCTAATTTAGGTTCCTTTGGTGGATCTGGGACCCCCTCATTTATCTCCTCATAGGTCATAAAAATTTGACATAAAACTCCCAACTATTGTACCTTCTATGTGACCTCTTCATCATCCATGATGTTTAGCGGTGATTGGCATGGAGAGTAATCTCCTTCAACATGTTCAGTTGGTTGATCCTGAGGTGAGTCTGGAATCTCTACAGCCTCCTTGTGTTTTTCCACCTGCTCTGATGTGGAAGAGATATTCTCTTTTCTTTTTGGTTGTTCCTTCTTTTCAGGTCCTGGTATCACCACATTATAACCAGTTTTATTTTGTACCATGTATTTACCCAGAGGCAATACTTTAGTAAAGCAAGTTTTCTCAATATTAACTAAGCCTTCTCTAGGTCATCTTTCATGGCTTTCTCCTTTTTCTCATTTAGGGTTTGAAAAATACCCTTAAAATGATCCATAAGAGTGTCTATCTTCTTCCCAATAGGATTGATGTTCTTTATGGGATCATATCCCTTGTCAAACTACTGGAAAAAGTCCAATGTATTCTTGTACACCAACCATTTTTCCTTTCTGGTTTCTTTCTCTTATATATTAGGGATATTTCTGATGATATCCTTGGGGAAATTGAAAATATGATCTATGAGTGAGCATCTAACCTTCTTCTTGAACATGTCATTGTAGAAACCCTTTGGGTCTGTTGTCCTAGAAACTGAGGTAGCCATGTGATATGGTGCCAGGAATTTATCCATATGAAGCCATCCATCCTTTGTAATTATAAAATCGTGGGCTATTGTAATATTTGGGAACAAAGTTCCTTTGCCTTTACCTGTCAGAGTGTTCTTTTCAATTTCCCCCAATTACCTTATGAATTCTGCAACACCAATTTTGAGGGGTACTTGATATGGCAATATGAATGGGGCCCCTCTAAAATCATATAGTCTAATTATAGTAGAAACACAATAAAAAATGAAATCCCCCCAATTATGCACAATTTTGAAGCACTTGGCAAAAAAATTTGGATTGACAAGTTCAGCCAAGGCCATTGGGATTCTTGGGTTCTCATGGACAAATAATAGCCTGAGCCTGGCTGCAAAACATCTATCAAAATTGATGAAACTATTATTCCTTCTATCCCATGTCATGCTAAGGCTCCACAATTGGACTGGCATATCCTCACCATTGTTTTGTTTCAACAAATCCATCTCCTTCTCAAAATAACTTGCACCTTTAAACAAGAACATATAAATGATGAAACGGTATCAGCAGAATGGCTTGTCAACTTTTCTCTTCTACATTTCTATCAATCCATTATGAATCAAATCAGCAATCAAAGGAGAAAAGTCAAATGTAACTGATAGGTATGGGTGTAGAATTTGGACCATCATGTACATTAAATGTACCTATATTCTCTCTTCAACATCTTCTCCAAAGATTTGACATAGTGACCAATATGCACCCCTTGCCCTCAAGTTAAAATATTCTTCTTTCAAGGGCTCCTATGTTCTTGGTCCCATGGTAATCATTCCCCCAAATTTGTTGCAGAACTCCTTCAAGGGGCCACTCTTGAGGTAATATCTCTGAGCATTGTACACTTGCTTTAATTCCTCAAAATCAATTCTTTCTAGGTCATTTGAGGGTTCACTTAGTCTAAAAACCCTCCCAATTTCTTCAACTAAGATGCTTATCAGTAGGTTTCCTTTTACATCCCCAACTACCGTAGTAATCGGGTCATAATTCTTTGCAATTTGAGTCATCAAATCTACATCCATAAAAACATTGGGTACCACAAGCTTTCCCATGAGGTCAAATTGCCATACATTGTTGATAGGAGGGAGGGAATTTCTCTGGCTAAATGATACTTTGAACAACCCTAGACCAGTGATATCAGAAGTGCCACTTGTATTAATTATCCCAATCTTGGAATCCCTTATGTAATTTCCCATGTCATTTAAGTTGTCTACTACCTTTACCCTAGGGTTTTTCGGTGTTAATTGCTTGGCTTTCACTATGTCAGTTGTTGACTGATCTAATAGTTCTAACAGGTCTTCATGTAACCCTCTCTCACTGTACTTGACTTTACCAGTTAACTATTGTCTTGGTGCCATTATAGGGTTTGTAAATTATTTATAATTTGTGCAAAAGAAATACAGTAGAATTATGTTGCTACTAATAGGAATAAGAATTGCAAAGATATTCACCAACCTTTTTTAGAAATTTCTTAGGAAATGACAACCAGCTCTGTGAATTTCCTCACCTAGGCTCCTGCAAATTCTACCACTTTCTATTTCTAAGAATGCATGAATCTTTAATATATTATCAATCAAAGATAGTCTTTTCAGTAGTTTACTCCACACAATCTAGCCATTACTTCTCTAACAAATCGAACTATCATCACTCAATGGGAAATTTCAATTTTGCACTAGTCTTGCTTGAAATTTGAAACTGGACTGTCAATCTTCTTTAGAACATAATCTAATGGATGTTGCATGTTCACAAGGCTTGACAAGATTCCTTGCGAACGTACGATAGCCGTTTGATCAAGATGCATCGACGGTAAACCTTTAAAGGCATCACCTAGGACCCGAAAATATTTTGTAAAGCTTTATTAATATTGAAGTTATAAAATTGATGTTATAAAATATTGATGTTATAATATTCAAATTATATAATATGAAAATAAATTACATTAATATTATATAATTTAATGATAAATTATTAACAATTAATTAATCGTATACTGCAAGAAATCCGAAATGAACACTTGTACACACCTGGTAGCTGACCCACCCTTTTCAAATGCTTGGTAATAAAGTAAAATTGACAGTTGTCGCATGATTGCAAGGTTACAAAAGATTCCTCATGAACACATGACAATCGTTGATTCTCTACAGAGCCTCAATCCTGTAGAAACCTTAGAGATTGGGTGCATGCGCTGACCTATCAACAAGATCAATGGTTGTGCATGATCGCAAGGGCTAAAAAGATTCCTTGCGGTCTTGCAACAACTGTTGGATCAAGATAAGATTCAAAGCTTACATTTGATACCAACGTAGTCATAGTTTCTCAGAATGCCAATCTTGAATTTCATCTTTTTAGGAGATTTTATGAGTATTGGAAAATTAAGATGATTTATTACATTTGGAGACTTCACGACTATAGTTATATCATAGTCGCTTAATGTTTTCTTATATATCCATTTTGTCTAGAGACTACCCAAGAGAGGTTATAACAGATCAAGAGATTAGGCAACTATAGTTATATTTAGGAAAATAATCATTATAGTCACTGGATTTTATAAATTACTAAAACCTATTTACACACTTCTTGACTATAAGCATTTTGGTAAGTCTCTTATACAATATAGCTAATAGATTTTTAAAAAAATACACCCTGCCAAGAACTGAAAATAATTAATTTAAGATTTAGTAGACATGAACAACTAAATTCAATATGCCAACAAAAACCATTTAATGGGCAACTGTACCTTTTTCTCATGATCTCTGAGTGAAACTTCTAACCACCAAAAATTTGGGAGAATGCACGACTAAGGCATTTTCCCATTCTCGAGATGTTTGGGACTTAACCGATTTAACTGGGAGATTTCAAGACTAGGGTTGTCTCTAGTTCTCCAAATTTATTCTCTAAGCAGAAGACTATTTGGAGATTCGTTGACTAAACTCATCACTAGATCTCCAAAGTTGTCCTTCACCATTGTGTTCATCTACCGCATAAGCGACCAGGCGACACATTGCCAACTCTTTCCTTGTCATCTTGCCAACTTCCTACAAAATATAATAATGTAATACCACATCAATAAATGGGTGACTCATCAGAAGCCACTCGAACTACCACTACCTCATACTTCTCTCACTTTTTATGAATTTGTCAGCACTGTAGAAAGTAAAATGCATGGAAGTACCACTTTTAACAAATTTGTCAGCCCTGCAGAAAGTAAAACAAATAGAAATGAAGAAATTATGAATAGACCATGGGATGTTCACCTCCCAACCTAGGCTTCTAAGATTCCATCCACGAGCTAGGGGAACCAAAGTACAACCAGATTTACAAACACTCACAAAACTAAAAAACTTCACAAAGATAAACTAACAACAACAAGATTAAAACATTCCCTTCCAAAGGCTTTCACAAGGATCACACAAGATCCATTTATGGGGTGAATGTGGACCAAGTAATCCAATGGGGAGAACACCAAAACCATAAATAAATAATGCAAGCCTTCACAAGCCATAGTAAGCTCAAGCATCTACACCACACACAAATCTCAATCCCATTCCTTATGACTCCCATGACATTTCAGCCCAAAAAAAAACCTTATGACCCCTATGGATTTGGCATCAAGGAACCCATACTTCATGATTTCTCCCTCTCCTCCTTGAGGAGAGACTCTACACCCAAGAGCTGTCCTAAAATCTCCTCACCCCCAAGGCTACTCTTCCCTCCCAAGGGTGAGTGTGTCCTTGAAAACTCCCAAATCACAAACACTTACATAAACAAGAAAATAAAAACATTTACAACACAATCCATAAATAAAATCTCCATAATAACTAAAGGAAAAAGATCTACAAAGCTCCACTACTCAAAAACTATCATAAACAAGAAGATAGATTCACAAACTCTTACTCCTCACAAAAATAAGTTTTACTCATGCAACATAAAAACAAATAAGTTGGAGCCACCAACCTAGATTTACAAAGCTTAAGGAAGAAGTTTGATGAAGAGCCTCCTCATTCCTATCTCCTTCAAAATTAGCCAAGTCTCCAAAAATAGAGAGTGGGTGTGTAAACTCTCCAAAGTGAAGAGTTGCCACTAAAAAGACCTCTACACTACTTCCCACAACCTCCTAGGGATATGACAAGCATTCTAATTAGTTGGTCTTCCCTAAGTTTCTTACATGGTTTCCAAATTTGGTCTCATACAAAGGTAAGCTTGAAAAGTGGGATAAGGACTTGCATCCTAATGGATGAAACTCTAACCAAGACCTTGCTTCCAAAAGTTGATTTTCGGCCATTTTGAAAATCCAACTTTTGGAAGGGTCTTTTGGTCAACATGGGGGTGTCCTAGGAAGAAAAATGAACCTTACCCATAGGTATATCAAGTGGGCTTACTAAAAATGGCCCTAACACTTCCCTAGACACCTTTTAAGCCCCTCAAAAGCTCATGCAAGATCAAATTCGAAATTCATTGATATGACATAACCTTAAGCTCCCTATCCAAGGATTCACATGGGGATCCTAAAGGGGTACTATCCTAGGTTGGTGGACAACCAATCCCTAAGTGAAACATGTCATGGCCACATGTACACTTTATAAGTGTCAACTGACACAGCACATAATTACACATTACAGGCCACTTGGCATTCCCACTTGAGAAATCACATAGATTAAAAAGTTTACAAAATAAAATGAACACACAAGCTCAAAACATTTACAAAAATAAATAAATTTACAATGAGGTTTTTGCCTCTCATTAGAAGCAACCTTGGCTCGAACTGATTGCACATTGGTTTATGATTTGGTTCCCCGAATTTACCATGGTCTAATTCCCTCTACACTAAAGTCCAATATCAATAGTCCAAGGAAAATTATAGGTAAATTCGTAACATTAATGATCAAGATAATTTTCATCTATAATATCCTTAATTAAATCATAATTCACATTCATCTAAAACATTACATACATCTCATCATGAATTATACAATTCATCACTAAATTAAGTTTGAAACATATTCATTGGATGTATATATATATATATATATATATATATATATATATATATATATATATATATATATATATATATATATATATATATATATATATATTCAATTGCAATTAAATAACATCATGACATCATAATCATTCATAACACAAAATTAAATCACACATATAGGTTCCAAATTGATGTCACGGTAATCAACAAGTAAACATAACATAATGCAAATCAAACCTCTAAGGTGATAAAAACATAACATAAAGTGTCAGAAAAACATAAAGCATCATAATGTAGTATCGACTAGGTCTATCACAAATGCAAAAATGGAAAGACTATGATGGGCTCGAGGTGAGGCCTCACATCCTCCCCCCCTAGGCATGAAATTTCTCTTGGAGTTCATAAAAAAGATGGGGGTACTATTCTCTCATCTGCGTTGCATCCTCACATGATGCCATAACCTCATCATAGCAATCTCACTGGACCCTAACCTGGTCTATCTCTCAGCCTTGAAGAGCTAGCATCCAGCAAGCCAAAATGTGGATGGGCTTCAAAGCTAGCTGACCATCTGACTCCAGTTGTAAGGCATCCCAATCAATAATATGAGACTCATCAAAGATATATTTTCTCAACACTGACACATGAAAAACATCGTGGATGTGTGATAGGCTAGGTGGCAAAGCAAGATGATAGGCGACAAGACCTATCCACTCAAGAATCTGAAAAGGACCAAAAAATCTAGGTGCAAGCTTAGAGCCCCTTCCAAAATAGATTGGACTCTTATGAGGTCGCACTCTTAGAAAGACTCTATTCCCAACCTGGTAACTATGATCTCCCCTCTTGGCATCTATATACTTCTTCTGTCTATCCTGTACTTCCTTCAGACATTGTCTAATCAAAGTCACCTACTACTCCAACTCTTGCACTATCTTAGGACCTAAATCAACTCTATCCTCAATATGGTCCCAACTCAATAGTGTCCCACATGGTCTACCATATAATGCTTGATAGGGAGGTATACCTAGAGAAGTGTGATGCCCATTATTGTAGGCAAACTCACCCAAGTGAAGGTACTTCTCCCACCTAGTCTGATGATCCATGACATACATGTAGAGCATATCTTCCAACACCTAATTTACCCTCTTTATCTGACCATTAGTCTCTAGGTGATAAGCAGTGCTAAAAATAGAGCTTAGTGCCCAAAGATGTCTGTTATCCCCTCCAAAAAGATGATGTGAAGAGAGAATCTCGATCTGAAATAATCTTAAGAGGTATGCCATGAAGTTTGACAATATCTCGCAAGAAGCCCTATGCTACTGCTGGGGCTCTAAAAGTGGTCTGGATAGGTGAGAAGTGGGCTACTTTGGTTAGCTTGACAACTATTACCATGATGGCATCATGGTGTTGAGATGACATAGGGAGACCAATGATGAAGTCCATGGAAATAACATCCCACTTCCACTTTGGTATCTCATGAGGCTGAAACAATCCACTGGGATGACGATGCTCTGCCTTAACCCTCTAATACTCAAGACATCATGCCACTATCTTAGCTATGTTTTGTCTCATCCCTGGCCAATGCTATAACTGCCTCAAATCTGCATGCATCTTCTTGACACCAGGATGTGCTGCATAAGGGGCTCTATGAGCCTCTAACATGATGAAAACTCACAAATCTATGGAGGATGGGACATAGATGCATCCTCTATGGTGTAAAATTCCATCAAAATCTAGGGAATTTCTTGAATACTTACCCTCAAGGGTGCTTTGAGATTGAATAATCTGACTGACCTCTACATACCAAACATCCTCATGCAAGTGATGTAATATCTAATCCCTCAATTCAATACCTTCTATCATAGAGTAGGCCCCGTGGTGTCTCCTACTTAGAATCAACAACTACATTCTCCTTTCCCTTAATGTAGTCAACATCAAAATCATACTCACAAAGGAATTCCATCCATCTACACTGACATGCATTTAGGTTCGATTGAGTGAAAATATACTATAAGCTCTAATGGTCTGAATGGAGCTTAAACCGATGACCCAAAAGGAAATGTCACCATCTCACTAATGCATGAACCACTATAGCTAACTCAAGGTCATGAGTGGGGTAACTAAGTTCATGAGTCTTATTTTTCCTAGACTCATATGCAATGGCTCACCCATTCTGCATAAGAACTACTCCCAATCCAGCTATGGAACAATCTATGCAAACAAAGAAATCCACTGACAGATCATGCACTACTAGAATAGGTGTACTGGTAAGTGCTTTATTGAGTTCCTGAAAGGCCCTCTTACACTTCTTGGTCCACTCAAACTTCTTTTCCTTACGCTGAAGAGAAGTGATGGGATGTGCCAGTCTAGAAAAACCCTCTACAAGATGCCTATAATAACCTACCAATCCCATGAAACTCTTGACTTCAGTCACTGAAGTAGGTGCAGGCCAATCCATGATGGCTCTAATCTTAGATGGCTCAACTGAGATCCCCTCTCTTGAAATAACATGCCCAAGGTAATGAATCTCATTCCTATGAAAAGCACATTTGGACAAACTACCATACAACTGATTGTCTCTAAGACACTACATTACCTATCTCAAGTGCTCTTCATGCTCCTCTTCATCCCGATAATAAATTAGAATATCATCAATGAACACAACTATGAACTTATCTAGGAAGGTGTGGAATACCCCATTCATAAGGGTCATGAAAAACATTGGAGCATTCGTGAGCCCAAAAGGTACAACTGTGAACTCATAATATCCATATCTAGTATGAAATTCAGTCTTAGGGATATCTCTATCAAAAATTCACAAGTGGTGGTACCCTAACTTAAGATCAATCTTGGAAAATAATTTAGCACCCTTAAGCTGATCAAATAAATTATCAATCCTGGGAAGCAGATATTGATTCTTGATGGTGATCTTATTAAGCTGTCAGTAATCCATACATAACCGCAAGGATCCATCTTTCTTCTTAATGAAGATTATAGGTGCGCCCCATGGAGAAACACTAGGGCATATGTGGCCCTTATCCAAAAGTTCCTCTAACTAGATCTTGACCTCATTAAGCTCATTAGTGGTCATCCTGTAAGGTGTTCTCAAAACTGGAGCAGCTCTTGGCACAAGATCAATATGGAAATCTACTGCTCTATGAGGAGGCATGCCTGGAAGCTCAGTAGGAAACACATTTTCAAACTCCTAAAGTATAGGATAATCATCAAGAGATGGTTCCCTTTCCTCCTCCACCTCTCTATCACTAATAGTAATAGAAAATAACTGACATCCCTTCTGCATACTCCACTTAAGTTGAATGGTAGAGATCATACAAAGGGAAATGTCTCTCTAAATTCCACAAATCACAATAGGTGTACCACAATCATTAAGGCACTCAATCCTCTTCTATTGACAATAAAACTTAGCTCTATGGGCATAAAGCCAATCCATGCCAAGCACTATGTCATAAGAACCAAGAGGTGTGATACGAAGATCCAAAGTAGTGATGAATTCACCAATCTTCACCTAGCTATGCTTCACTAAAGATTTGATTGATACTGTAGACCCTGATGCTAACTCAACTTCCCAACTGATTTCCTATCTAGATGCCACTAGCCCATAATGCTCCATAATAAATGGAGATATGAAAGAATCAGTAGCACCAAAATTAAAAAAAATGGTAACACTAATACCGTTGATCATACCTGTAGCCTCTATCATTGTGGCCTGATGCTCGGCCTAGTGGTTGTCTACTGTTGCAAATACCCTGTGAGACTTGCCAAAGTCTCCAACTGTAGGCTCTGATGCTACCATACACTGACTACCTACCATGTGACCCTAAGGATAATCATGAGCTAAGTTACCCATGGCACCACATGCATAATAAGGACCACATGTGTGAGTTTGAACTCCCTATGGCCTAGAGAACTATTGTCCACCAGTTCTACTAGATCCACTGAAACCCTCTTGAGAGGACTGCTAAGTCTATGCTGAGGGTGCATTTGTATACTACTGACACTGATCCTTCCTTGATCCCTCTTCCTACCACTATTTGGGCTTAGAGCCCTGCTGACCGTGTGGTGGTTTCTATTTCTGATTCTATTGGGTTTGCTGTTGTGGGTTCTTATTAAAAGACCCTGAAGAATGCCTATTGTTACTCTTCCAGTGACCCTTCTAGTAACCCTAAGACTAAGATGTGAAGTTATAGTTTTGAGACCTATCACAAGCATCTCGAGACTTACCCTGAATCTCCTCTACAACCAAAGCCATCTCTATGGCCTCACGAAGAGTCCCTGGATTAGTCATGCAAACTTGTCCTAATATCCAACCATTGAGTCCCTTGACAAAGTAGTTGACTCGTAAATTTTCATCCTTCATATAGTCAACATATGGTAACAACTCAAGAAAATGGGTCTCATACTGAAGTACTAAGTCCCCTCTGCTGGAGCTCATGGAACTTATCTATGCATCACTGCCTATAGTGCTCTGACAAATACTTATCTCTGAACCTCTCAAGGAAAATCTCCCAAATCATAGTGCTCATAGTGGTTTTGTTCTTAAATTCTTCTTGTTTCCACCATGTGGAAGCACCACCTCTCAGAAGGTGTACTGCATATCGAGCCTTAACATTGCTCTCATAATGATGCAACCCAAAGCACCTGTCTAAACTCAAAAGCCATGCCTCAACATCTGTGCCATTAGTAGAATCATGATACAAAGGTAGTTGTAACCATAGGAGATCTCTAATATGGTCCCCAGCATCATGGGGTACCTTCTAAAAAAATATGAGTGGTGGTTTTGGCATGTGAACTGATTCCACTTCATGAGCTCCCTATCCCTTCTCATGATCACAAGGAGGTCTCCTAGTCCTCTCACGGGCCTCTAACCTATGCCCTCCTAACAACTGATGTTCTGGCTGAGGATTAACTGGTGGCAATCTATCCTGTATAACCCCAATGATGTTCTGTAAGGCTAGCAAAACTTCATGATTTAGATTTGGGTGGTGGTTCAGGAGGAGGTTGTTGATTTATTGCTGATACCTCAACTCTTTTTTCATCTTGCATGCTAACTAAGGGGGCTTTCTTAGGCCCTCATCCTCTTGTACATCTTCGAGCTTAACGCGTAAGGGGAGGCATCCTAGCAAATTTCAAAAGGTGATAAAGTTAGGTTAGAAACATAATGGGTTTAATGGCACCAAGTTTTCACAAACTTGGCTCTGATACCAAAATGTCATGCCCATATTTCTACAAGAAAAAAACACACATAATTTTTTTTTAAATATTAAATTTAAGGTTTAAAGTTCACTAAAGTTGTTTTGTTAAATCTGTGAGTGGTGCAGTTAACTACGGCTAGGAGGAAAACATGGTGAGGGGTTTTTCAAACATGATCACCCCTATGTATAATGACATGCTCTACATCTCCTAGGGTTACTAATAAAAATTTAAAACAAATCCATTTAATTAATTATTTACTAATTATGAAATTATTATTAAATAATTATGGTTTAAAAGATTCCTTTGACACAAACTTAATTTCTATCCAGGTATAATCAAGGTTATCATTTTAAATTAAACTAATGTTTGTAAAGTTTCCCATAAAGTTAAAATTAATTTAGTAAAATCAAATTAAATCATTAGTCTCCTAAATCGAGTTTCTTAATTTAAATAAGTCAATGATTAGCTAACTTCTTAAAAAGTCCTTTTTAAAAAAATATGCGCTTCTTAATAAATCTCAACTAAACAATTTCCTAAATGTCATTAAATAATTAGATTCCATAAAGCAATACCATTAAATAAATTTATTCATTAATACTTGGAATACATATTTAATCAATATATTGAATAAATTTCCTACAATTAAACTCCATAATGCTAACACAATAAATTGCAAAGGAATTTCTCAAATGTCTATTCATAATTTCCTTGTACAAAAATTTTAAGGACATTCACATCTAAAAAGTAATAGATTAATTGAGCTAAAAGAAATAACTTGCAAAATAAGTATTAAGGAAAAAAAATGAGTGGAGGGAAAAAGATATTTTCAAAATAAAAGTTTGACTTTTTTCTTTCTTCCTACTACCCTAACCCTAATCCCAAAATTACGGTTAGTAGGAATTTTGAAAAAGACAAAATGACTCTCAAACCTCATTTTTTCCCTTCTCAAACTCTCACCAAGCCAAACCCTAAAGGTTGACATATTTTTTTGTTCTTCTTTCCATGGTTGTTCTTCTTCCTTTTTTGTTTTTGTTTGCAGGTGTGGAATGAGCTAGCAAGGAAGAAGATATGGAAAAGCATTGTGCTTTTAAATATGTATATATACCCCTATATACACTCTCATAAATAAGGTTATATATATATATATATATATATATATATATATATATATATATATATATATATATATATATATATATATATATATATATATATATATATATATATATATATATATATAAATATATATATATATATATATATATATTAAAAGCAACACACATACAGGCTGCTGCATTTTTATTGTGCTTATGCAACATACGTATATATTATTTTTGATACAGTTGAAAGGGTTTTTACCCTTGGATTTTTTTTTGCTGCATATATATTTAAAAATAATGGGGGGGGGGGGGTGAGCCAAGCTC